>CM055820.1:21109398-21158122 GCA_029582265.1 Zoroaster sp. YZ-2022
TTTAACTGTCCAACAAGATGGGCCGCCTAGGCATGTTTTTTAAAACTGGCGTTATCATTTCATATCTTTTGTTCTCCATACTCTCTTCTCATTATTAATCTAGATAATAGTTTTTTATTTTTTTATTTAGCGATTTTTTTGGTGATATTTTTTTCGTGGGGCATTTTTAGACATTTTCGAAAACATCTTACCTATACCTCCCACCCACATTACCTAAAAATATCATCAACCACGCCCATGTTTAAGTAATGTGGGCCAGGAGCCCCACTACTAGACGGATCCTTTCGAGCTCCCGTAAAAGTACGTCATAAAAACAGGAAAAATGTTTGCTGCCGCCACGGGCCGCAAATGTCCAACAGACGTTGCGGATTTCAACCGCTGGAATTTTGGCTAAAAATCATGATTCTTTCAGCAATTTCTGATTTGTTTTAATGTTTTTTGGAATGGCATATAAATAACTAAATACATACTGAACAATTTTGAGTAAAAAATCAAGGCACTTTGTATGGACTTTAACAAGATATACAATGAATACATACAATATAAATTGATTAGAATATGGTGTTAACGTTAGGGATTTAAGTAGGTATCAAAACTGGATTATACAATTTTATGTTTTGTAATTTTTTTCAGAGGATTTTCGATGCCCAGAAGGAAGCTATAAATGTCATGGACATACCGTATGTGTGACTGAAGCCCAGGTCTGCAATGGAGTCAAAGAATGCCCTGAACATGATGATGAGTTGTATTGTGGTAAGTGGAGTTGAAACAATGAAATGAATAATCCACGGAGATATTAATTAATTGCCTCAAAAGGAAGATACAACATTAGCAATTGGTAATTAACTGAAGATGTGAAGTTGGTGTAAGGCCAATAAAAAAGTAGCCGGTTTCTGGTCTACGGTCGGCTTCAAAATCGGTGCCGTGGCGTGCTTTTTTTCTTTTCTTTTTTTGGGTAATCTTTTTTTCCCCAACAGGGAAATACATGTATATGCAGGGACCAAATTTCCCATATACCAAGTATGGTGGCTAAGAGAGGCCTCACAAATCAGGCAAAGAACATTCATACCCCTATGTGAAAAAGTAGTTTTAATTCCAATTGATCCAGGAATTTTGGCTGCAATTGGATATTTTTTCATAGCAAAAAAAAAAAGAAAATTAAAAATGCCAATGCGCGGGTTTGAGACGACGCGCGCGGAGACCAGAAACCAGAGACTTTATTTTGGCCTAATGGTACATTCAGTGGTACAATTAATTCCATATTTCATCATGATTGCTTGACCTGTGACTTTATGGGGGTACAGACCTACTTCTTCCTGCAAGACGTCTTGACATATAAAGCAGATACTAGTGTAGATGTCTTGATGTATACTTATAAATCCCTTAGTGGTATTTCTTATTCATTATACTTTAAGATGTAAAGTGCCCGGACGGATGTCAGTGTATCGGACTATCTTTTAGATGTGTTGATATTGACTGGAACCAGACTAAAGCAGATATCCTGCCAGATGCATTACGAAGACTGTAAGTTATTAAGAATTTGACATCTTTCATTTAAAATTTAATAGGGCTGTGCCGAATAACCAAATATTCAATCAATGGTTCGAATATCCGTTTGGTTTTTCCAGTTCGAATATTCAAAGAAGAAAAAATGCAGCTTCTGCAGAAAATAAAGTTTACGTTAAATTTATTGTTTTTGTGTTTTTTTCTTATTGGAGTTTCCATCATTATCTCCCCCCTCCCCGCGGTCTAGCTTACCGGACTCAAGTTCTGGTGTTAGCAGCAGAATGTGGGTTCGAATCCCGGCCGTGACACTTGTGTCCTTGAGCAAGACACTTAACCATAATTGCTTCTCTCCACCCAGGGGTTAAATGGGTACCTGTGAGGGCAGAGTTGGTTGATTAGCCCTATATGCGCTGTAATGGCAGCAATTGAGCTGTATACTCCCCAGGGAGCTGAGATGGTTTCAGGAATGATTTATGAGCCTTATGAGCAGGGGTAATAATATACGCCTTGAGCACCACTCAGTTGGTGGATACGTGCGCTATATAAGTCCATTCATCATCATCATCATCATCATCATCATCATCATCATCATCATCATCATCATCATCATCATCATCATCATCATCATCATCATCATCATCATCATCATCATCATCATCATCATCATCATCATCATCATCATCATCATCATCATCATCATCATCATCATCATCATCATCATCATCATCATCATCATCATCATCATCATCATCATCATCATCATCATCATCATCATCATCATCATCATCATCATCATCATCATCATCATCATCATCATCATCATCATCATCATCATCATCATCATCATCATCATCATCATCATCATCATCATCATCATCATCATCATCATCATCATCATCCTCCTCTCGTCTACATTTGCAAGCCCATCCTATTTGAAATATTATTTGCGTGGTGTAGGCCAGGCTATGTCAGGCCTTATCTATTGTGCATGCTTGTCGTATCACGCGGCGCAGTTACAATTAGCAGCCTTTGAATATCAAATATTCAATCGGAATCAAAATCCGAATATCCGGTTATCAAATTATTCGAAAACACACAGCCCTAAAATTTAATGCCATATACACTATTGGTAGTCTGGGCGGAATAATGTATTTTCATTAAACTACCTGATTCAAGTTTTAATTGCCAACATAGGGCATCATAAGAGAACCTTTGGCCTGTATGGTGTTTAACTGCAGTAGTAGCTAAAACATAACAAGACTGTCTATTTGGTGGGTAATTTATTAGGGAATGTACAGTACAAATCTTTGTATAAATAATTTTTTCTGAACTACTATTTCTTGTGAAATTGCATAAATTGCCAGATCAAATTACTTTCAAAGTATTACAGTTTCTCATAATGCAATTGGGATTGTAAAAGATCTTTGCAAATTTTTACAAATAGAATTGTGCAGACCATGTGTATCAAAACTTTCATTGGTGTGTATGTGTTTCTTGTTCCTCAAAAAATACTGAGACACATTATGTTGCAAGAATTTTCCCACAGTGTTATGAATGAGTTGATTATAATGCCTGTATTCTTCTCTTGCAGTGTTTTGAGCAAAGCCAATGTTATTGAAGAAGCGACGCAGAGGAAACGTCGTCGGGCGTCCTTGGAGTCGACTGTGACAAACACTTTGTTAATACGGCTAGAGAGATTCCCTTTCTTGTATGATCTGTACGTAGAAACTTGAAACCAGCAACATATTAATTTGTCTTAAAAATCTTTATAATCCTTGTGAATCTTATTTTCAAAATTTATGTGGCTTTAAAATAAGCATTAAATAATTTGTTTGGTCTCATTTCTTGTCTTAACGATGCAGAGATCTATCTGGGAATGGGATCGAGATCTTGGAACCCGGAATGTTCAACCATCAAATAAATTTGTTCTCACTGTGAGTAAATTGTCTTTCATAAATAGAGAATTAGCTCTTAGCAAACTGCTTATACCAACCTAAAGAACCTGTAGTATAAATGCAAAATAATGGTTACTGGCCTTAACATTTTGAACCTAACTTTGAGAAAGAACATGCTATAGGTTTCAAAGCATAAGGCCATACTACTATATTTAATTTTTAAATTGTCTTTATTTACTTTTCATGTACTGATATTTCACTGTTTCACACCCATCTATAAAGGAAATCAATATCAGAGTTTAAGTTCATGTATTCAACAGTTGGCACCCTATATATGCAGTAACAACTTGCACTATATGCACAAGTGAAACAGGTTTTTAAATATTAGTGAGTGCATACTCAAAAATTGTTATGAAAATCAATCTATGGCTATCCATCTGCACTCCCAAACAGTGGCATAAGTTCAAAGCTAGCGATAACAAATTTAAAGTTAATTTACAGTTTTCTTGTACTACCCATTGAGTATAATGATATATATTTCTGTTGTTATTAGGTCACTTGCAAACAACCAGCTACACAATCTTGATGCTGGGACATTTGAAGGCCTGAGGTGGCTTCAATGGCTGTAAGTTCTCTTATCATTTGCTCAATGAATTGTTTAGGTTTGATATTTTGTAGCTAAATATACACATGGTATTGGAAGATTTTCTTTATAAAGGAAGAGTTTCTTAATAATGTGTGGAACAGATAACCTACTCTCCTCCTGAAGACGACCTGAGCAACGTCGAGTTGTAACCAACCTTCTTCTGTCACCGCAAACAGTCTTTACTTATCCTTTTCACCATGCAAAGCTACAAGTCATACCTACTTTTTAAAATTTTTGTTTCGATTCAAGCACTGTAGTGATATTTTTAGGTTTTTTGTTACAACAGTGTAGTGCTTTTAAAGCCACCATGAAAAATATAAATCTGAACAAAATCTACAAGATATCATCATGTAACAAATTTATCCAGAAATTGAGACAACTTGCAAAAGTAGACTCTCGCTGGATTGGTGAGAAACGTTTGTTGTAGTATTGACCCATAGTCTATGTCTATTTTGTATAGCTTTTTTACCAAACAAAGTTAAGGATCAACAAGTGGCATTATACTTCTGTTTCAATTGTGATTGATATTCAGCCAATGATTGAGGGCGCTGTTTTCCTTTTCTTCACAGAGATTTATCCGGCAATCCTCTGACTCAGATTCAGCATGGTTCATTCCTGTCGCTGCTGCTTCTGCCGTACTTGTGAGTATACAAGTTTGTCTGCTACACTAAGAAAAAGAAAAAAAACTACCACCATACTCAAAACCATTCTCATCCCAAAAGTGTTTGTGCTAAATCATCATAAAATAATACATTTTATCATTTTATCAAATGATTTATACTCAGCACACAACCTACCTTATTCTGTTGTGGTATGTTGCACACAATGTTTGTGGCAGACTCAGTGTAACTGTTTGATGTGTACACACAATCTACATTATTCATACCTTCTGTGAGGACAGTTCTATTCGGTTCGTGCGTATTTGTTCATATTAATGAACAAAATGCTTTTGTGAAGCTATTTATACGTGGCTAGGGGATCCAAGGGAAAATGTAGGTAACCAATCAATGGAAGGCTTACTTGCTGGCATATTCGGGATTGGTCAATAGCTTTAACCAATAATTTGTTTTAGAACTTTTAACCAATGAGAATCTGTTCATACTGCCGGCACTTATTTTTGGCGGGAGTCAATTTTGATTTTGCGTCAAATTGTCACAGCTTTTATTTAAGAGCTTTTTTCAACCCACAACCTCCCCCTGTACTCCACAGTCACTTTGCTTTTTATGTCTGAGTATAATGACAATGATAATAATGAATACATTTGACTTTTGCAGAGATCTTCATGGACTTGAAATCAATTATATATATCCAGGATCATTCAGTGGACTAGATTCACTTCAGCACCTGTGAGTATTTCAAGAGTCATAAGAATTGTTTATACTTGAGATTGATAACTTGAGAGGTTAAGTGCATTGGATTTGTGTTCTGATAGCTGAGTCCAGACTTGTATGACTCGTGACTCGGACTCGAACTCGAGTCCGACTCGAGTCACATTTTCGGTGACTCAGACTCAGACTCGAGTCACCATGTATAATGACTCGGACTCAGACTCGACTCGGACTCGAACTTGCCCAATATTCACTATTATAAAGCATTCAAAAAATAAGAACTTTTTTGCAAAATAGTGTTTTAGTCTTGTTATATAATTTAAACAATGCGAACATTTTTTTAAAATAAACGATACCGTGCATCCTATTCTATTGTAGCATGGTGTTCTTTCTGTATGTTTGTAGTAATGCGATTGGAATCGCTTACGCAGCAGCCGCATAAAAACAAAGTGTGTCTTCCAGAAATTGATTACAAATCATGTACCAAAGCTTCAGCACACGACATTGTGGGAATAAAACGTGTATTTTTGTAACTTGCATAATGCATCGTAGAGAAAGATGGATGGACTACTGTATAGCAACTGTTGTAGACAGCGTCTCGCCAGGCATATTAAGGTGTAGCGAGCCTGCAACTCCTGCGAAAAGCATCTCATTACGCCACATTAGAAATTGTACCGCCACTTTTGACATTTTCCCACCTGCGTAAAATTTCCATGCCACCCTCAATCAATGATTTATTCCAAACGAATTTGATCCTTTTTAGCGTAATTAATTTGTGTATCGCTGCCTTTAAATACAATAATCTTTATCAAAATTATCAGCCAGGATGCAAAATTTTCGGCACACAAGAATTGCTATTGTATACTCATGGTGACCCATTAATAAAACATCTCTTCAGAAAGAATATGACATTTTGTTTATCCTTGCTCTATGGTAATACCAAGGTATTATGTCAATTACCTCTTTAGAAAGAATAGGATAGTTTGTGTCCTTAATTAGTGTGATGATTTCCAACATTTAAATTTGTCAATTGCCTGATATAAAAATATAAAAATAAAGGCAGTTCCAACTGCTGTGATTATTTCTGAGTTAATACGATAGTGCTATAATGGTGAGCATACCCAAGGATCTTTAAACTTGACAACGTCAAAATTAATCATAATCTCCATTCTGCAATAGTTCCATTCAATTCAAACGATGGATCAACATTGTTAAGGGAGTGGATGGCTTCTGAGACTAATTGCTGACCCCCCACTCCTAAATTAAAAAAATACAGTCGGGATGGATTTACCCCACCCTTAACCCTTTCGATCCCACGGGCTCTAAAAAGAGCCTTTGTTGTGATACGCTTCGATCCCGTGGGCTCTAAAAGGTGCCGGGAATCGGCATGCCCTTGACGACCACGGCTACTTAATTCACCACCTGAAAATGCTTGAGTGGTTTTTTTGGTTGGCGCCCTCTATTGACAGGAATGAAATGTATAAAAGTTCATGAAAAGAAAAAGCGCGTCACTTTTTGCGGTTTTCCCGGTGCTAGCGTCCACTCGCTTCCACAACGGTCAGTTTTTAGTTCCAATCATGATGGAAACGGACATAAATGATGGCATTTTGGCTGAGATTTTGGCAGACTGTGGCTCAGAATCAGATGACGAAGTAACGGATGACGACAGCACATTAGAACTAAAACTTCCAGCGGAATTCGTTCAAGAGGTAGGCCTAAATCACAGTAAAAATGAATAACTAACACTAGTAACAGTTAACGTTACTCTTCCTGGCCCAATGCAAATTAATGTAATTCACTTATTTTCCTAGGCTATAGCGTAAATATTGGATGCATTTTTTTATATGCTCAAGGGGGTTACAACTGTTGGAGTTGAGGAATGTAAATTTAGAAAATGGATCCCTTTAATAGGATTGACCAAATCCCCACCCCCTGGACTGGGTCAAAAAAGTCAAGTGAAAATGTACAATTTTTAGTAGTTTGTTGGGGTAATATTTGTATTCATTGAAACAGCAAGTTGATGTATAGATACAGCATAGAAATTTTAACATCCACCCATAGCCGGTCGTGCTGTTTAGCGTCAACAAGCTGAAAATGCACTCTTAGTCTCAAGCTTCCAAAAGAATAGCCTCGTATTCGAAAGGCCCTTATAAGTCGTATTATGCAAGAAGTTGGGGGAATTCACATTCACATTCCCACATTAAAACGAAAATTTTTCGACAACGAGTTTTGGAGAGTGGATGGAAGCCGCCATATTTCTTTTCTCAGCACAATATTCATTTTGCGCATGACCCCCTGTGGCCTGTGCACATGCAGCAAAGTAGCATTGAGATTAATCCGAGATTAATCCTCCTTTGCCTTGTTTTTCTGTTGCAGCCTACCTACCAAGGTGACAGCCGGCCGAGATCAAGGAGGACGACAGGAAAGTTAGATTTCCGATCCGGTTGGGAACGACGAGACCATTACGAGTGTGGGACTGTGCAGTTCACTGGAAATCCTGGCCCCACCGGCGACTTTGCCACACTGTCGGCAGTGGAGATCTTCAAGCTGTATTTTTGTCAACTCGTGTGGGATATGCTCATCGACGAGACTAATCGCTATTCGCAGCAAACAATAGACTCAAATCCTGATCAACAATTCTCCTGGCACCCAACCAACATTCCAGATATGATGGCATTTGTGGCACTTCTCATTGCTATGGGCATAAACAAATCCTCTCAATACAAGATGTACTGGTCGACATCTGAAATTCTTCACATCCCATTCCATCCGTCGATCATGTCCCGTAATCGGTTCAGTTCAATTGTTCGGTTTCTCCACATATCAAATAACCAAATTCCTCGTAGAGCCTTGGCTAAACGGGACAAACTTTCCAAAGTTCGGCCCTTGATAGAAGTCCTCGTCCCGAAGTTTCTCAACCTGTATAACCCTGCGCAGAATCTGTCTCCAGACGAGAGTATGTTGAAATTCAAGGGACGCTTAAGTTTTGTTCAGTACATGCCTAAAAAACCTATCAAACGGGGTATTAAAGCATTCTCCCTGAACGAGTCCAAAACAGGATACACGTGTGCTTGGAAACTGTACACAGGAGCCGACGACACCCAAACTGTTTATGATGCAGACGTACATGTAGATTCCAAGTCGGACTGCCATCCACCAAACCCAACAGTTGCAGGAAAAGTCGTCATTGATCTGGTCCATGGACTTGAGAATAAGGGACACGTAATATATTGTGATAATTACTATACTAGCCCAGCTCTTTTAGCTAAACTTGCTAAACTAGGATTCAGATGTTGAGGAACTGTTTGTTAAACTACACAGGGAATACCCCAGGCCGCAAACCCAAAAAACCATAAAATGAAGAAAGGAGATGACCCATTTTTTTTGGTGAAAGGTGGGCAATTGTGTATCGTTTGGCAAGACAAAAAATATGTAACACTTTTAACTAATGTAGGCAACACTGATTTGTCCAAAAAGCAAATTCGGTGTAATAAGAGCACAAGTGGATTTTGTGATGTTATGAAGCCCAGTTGTATTGAAGATTACAACAAAAGCATGGGTGGAACTGATCTTGCCGACCAATGTTTTCAGTGCAGTACTACAATCATACACACAGAAGCTTGAAATGGTGGAAAAGAGTTTTTTTTCCATATGGTGAATATCTGTATTGTCAATAGCAGAGTAATATTCACCAGCATAGCAGGGAACAAAAATGTCAGTAACCTTGATTTTCGTATAGGGATTGTACAGGGCTTGCTGTTGGGTTGGGAACGTAACGCAACAAGTCAGTTAAGATACCATATTCCTATCGAGTTGACAGGGCAACAGCACTATCCTGGCAAAAAACCCAAATGGAAAGAAACGCGACTGCATTGTTTGCAGTAACCGTAAATTAGGCAGGCGAAAACAAACAAAGATGATCTGTAAACAATGTACACAACCTATGTGCATAGTTCCTTGCTTTGAGAAATACCACATCACTTGATTGTAAATCTGTACTATTTGCCTTCAACCCCCCCCCCCCAATTCAATGTTGGGAAAGGTCGGACAAGCCGCAGATTACAGTCCAAACCAACATTGAATTGGGGGGTGGGGGTGGGATGTTAGCATGGATTGTGATGTATGTACACTGAATACAAGTAAATGGTTCATTTCCAAGCAGAAAACCAAAAAAAACAAATCCCAAAAAATCTCATCCAAGTTATTGTTTTTCACATGGAAAAGAAATGTTATACATGTACCGTATTTGCATGAAATATCACCCATTTGTATTACTTTTCTTCAGTGTAAATACTGATCTAAATATTTCATTGTTTTGCTTTTACACTTAAAAAATCTGCACAATATTTTCCTCCCTTTGTATACTCATTTTTACCATCAGTTTAACATACAAATATATCTGAGCCATTTGGTATGTACAGTACACATGTAAAAAAAAGTGTCTATTACTGCAGAGTGAGGGCGCACTTCAATGAAATTGTGAAAAACCCACTGGTGCTGAAGTGACATTGGGCTCCTAATTACTGTGGTAAAGAAGGGTACTCTCTTACATAACTGGCTGGTAATGAAAGGGTTAAAGACAATCATGGTGAGAGCACTGTAGATATAATTAGTGTGATGATTTCCAAACATGTTGTACTAATCAAAATAAAGCACAAGAAAGAAAAAATTCAATGAGTTGTTCAATATTATTGTATGACTCAAGTTATTAAAGTAATTTTGATTTTGGAAACAAATTTTTGGTTTAGTAAAAGTAGCCCAGATGTGGAGTACTTTTTCATTTAACTTTGAACCTTAACATTATTATGTAAGTAAGAATAATTGCGGTGACACCATGTGGAATCTACACCATGTGGAATTTTACATTATTATGTAAAAGGTTTTCTTTTTTCTTTAGTTTTTTAAGTGACTTGTGACGCGGACTCGGATTCAACCTTCGTGACTCATGACTCGGACTCAACCTTCGTGACTCATGACTTGGACTCGGACTTGACCCACATGACTCAGGAATCAGACTCAGACTCGACCCTGGGGACTCGGACTCGGACTCAAGGTTTCAGGACTCGAATACAAGTCTGGCTGAGTCGATTCCTGACCGCGACTGTGTTTCTTGTGTCCTTGAGCAAGACACTTTACCATAATTGCTTCTCTCCACCCAGGAGTAAATGTGTACCTGTGAGGGCAGAATTAGTTGTGTTTGATTAGTGAAAATGCATTTAGATTTTTCATTCCAATGCAGAATTTAGGAATTGAAGAATGCTGTTCCCTAAATTTGAGCAAAGAATTATTTCACTTTTTCTGAAAGTGACGGCACCTCAGATTACTATAATTATCAGCTTTGAAACATCAGTTTAGTGTCACATTACAGTTCAGCACAGTTGTTATTTTACTGTTGTTTATGTTTACCATTATTTTTCAAATAAAATTAAATCAGTCACTTGCAAGCATCATGCATCTACAAGTTCTAATTCTCATTTTTGTGTGTGTGTTTTTTGTTTGTTTGTTTTTTTAATTTTTTTTTTAACTTTTTTACTTTTGAACAGCAATATCAGCAACAACAATTTGTCCAAGCTTGAGACAGGGACATTCGATGGCCTTTCAACATTGACTATTCTGTAAGTCCTTTACCTAAAAAATATTCTGTAATAAGATTTTCCCAAATGTTTTCTAGTATTTGTTAGTGTTCAGTTTAATAACAGAACTATGCAAATTGTTTGATAACAAACTACCTCTGTAACATACTGGTAAATATGACAAGTGAGTGCAAGCTAGACAGAGATGCAACGCATGCGTTGCATCATAAATTTTTCGAAATAGTCTTTAATTGGTAGGCATTCTTGTCATTGTGTACATTGTCAATTGCAATATTGTCATTGTTGTCAGTCTGTATGTTTCCAATGTTGTTGTCTAAACTCTAAGAGCGTACCAAGTGTGATCTTGTCAAAAGATGTCGTCAAGGTCAACTTTAAAGATATATCGCCCATGTTTAGCTCAAGAGACCTAAAAAAAATTGAATTTAAAAAGTGAATGAATTTTGAAAGATAATATCATTATTAAATGAACAAAAAAAATGTTATGAAATTTGGATGTCAGGAACTGTAAAGAAAAAAGAAAAAAAAAGCCATTTTTAAAATGCACTTGATTCTGATTGACATGCCCTCTGCCATTATCTTCAATAAATTGTGTGGTTACGTGCAAGCTGAGGTTTAAACTAGTGGGCCAGCATTTTATTAACATAGGTTTTTATATTAAAGCTATTTTTACTGTCAAATTGGCCCAAACACGGGTAATATATCTTTAACCCAATTCTTTCAAAAATTAATTGAAGTTTATGAAGCCAATGGTTGATTAAAAGTAAAAGCAAAATGCTGAGTACTATGTTTTGTTTACTCTGATAGGGATATGAGAAACAACAGCCTTAAACGATATCCCCAGGATTTGTTTACAGGTCTTTCATCACTACAGACATTGTAAGTATCTACAAAGAAATCAAGGAAATATACACATATAATGCTGAAAGAAACATCTGACAATTTTTAAGACTTAAAGCCATTATACGTTTTAGATAATGTATGTAAATGCATCCATAGGACTATGCCGATGCATCCATAGGCCTATGCCGATGCATCCATAGGACTATGCCGATGCATCCATCGGCCTCTGCAGATGCATCCGTAGGCCTCTGCAGATGCATCCATAGGCCTATGCCTATGCATCCATAGGCCTCTGCAGATGCATCCATAGGCCTCTGCTGATGCATCCATAGGCCTCTGCTGATGCAGATCCATAGGCCTATGCTGATGCAGATCCATAGGCCTATGCCTCTGCATCCATAGGTCTCTGCAGATGCATCCATAGGTCTCTGCTGATGCAGATCCATAGGCCTCTGCTGATGCAGATCCATAGGCCTCTGCTGATGCATCCATAGGCCTCTGCAGATGCATCCATGGGCCTCTGCTGATGCATCCATGGGCCTCTGCTGATGCATCCATGGGCCTCTGCTGATGCTTCCATAGGCCTATGCTGATGCATCCGTAGGCCTCTGCTGATGCATCCGTAAGGCTCTGCTGATTCAGATCCATAGGCCTCTGCTGATGCATCCGTAGGCCTCTGCAGATGCATCCGTAGGCCTATGCTGATGCATCCGTAGGCCTCTGCAGGTGCATCCGTAGGCCTCTGCAGGTGCATCCGTAGGCCTATGCTGATACATCCGTAGTCTTCTGCTGATGCATCCGTAGTCTTCTGCTGATGCATCCGTAGGCCTATACTGATGCATCCGTAGGGCTCTGCTGATGCAGATCCATAGGCCTCTGCTGGTGCATCCATAGGCCTCTGCTGATGCATCCATAGGCCTATGCTGATGCATCCGTAGACCTCTGCAGATGCATCCGTAGGCCTATGCTGATGCATCCGTAGGGCTCTGCTGATGCAGATCCATAGGCCTCTGCTGATGCATCCGTAGGCCTCTGCTGATGCATCCGTAGGCCTATGCCGATGCATCCGTAGGGCTCTGCCGATGCATCCATTGGCCTCTGCCGATGCATCCGTAGGCCTCTGTTGATGCATCCATAGGCCTATGCTGATGCATCCGTAGGCCTCTGCTGATGCATCCGTAGGCCTCTGCCGATGCATCCATTGGCCTCTGCTGATGCAGATCCATAGGCCTATGCTGATGCAGATCCATAGGCCTATGCCTCTGCATCCATAGGTCTCTGCAGATGCATCCATAGGCCTCTGCTGATGCAGATCCATAGGCCTCTGCTGATGCAGATCCATAGGCCTATGCTGATGCAGATCCATAGGCCTATGCCTCTGCATCCATAGGTCTCTGCAGATGCATCCATAGGCCTCTGCTGATGCAGATCCATAGGCCTCTGCTGATGCAGATCCATAGGCCTCTGCTGATGCATCCATAGGCCTCTGCAGATGCATCCATGGGCCTCTGCTGATGCTTCCATAGGCCTATGCTGATGCATCCGTAGGCCTCTGCTGGTGCATCCGTAAGGCTCTGCTGATTCAGATCCATAGGCCTCTGCTGATGCATCCGTAGGCCTCTGCAGATGCATCCGTAGGCCTATGCTGATGCATCCGTAGGCCTCTGCAGGTGCATCCGTAGGCCTATGCTGATGCATCCGTAGTCTTCTGCTGATGCATCCGTAGTCTTCTGCTGATGCATCCGTAGGCCTATGCTGATGCATCCGTAGTCTTCTGCTGATGCATCCGTAGGCCTATACTGATGCATCCGTAGGGCTCTGCTGATGCAGATCCATAGGCCTCTGCTGGTGCATCCATAGGCCTCTGTTGATGCATCCATAGGCCTATGCTGATGCATCCGTAGGCCTCTGCAGATGCATCCATAGGCCTATGCCTCTGCATCCATAGGTCTCTGCAGATGCATCCATAGGCCTCTGCTGATGCAGATCCATAGGCCTCTGCTGATGCAGAACCATAGGCCTCTGCTGATGCATCCATAGGCCTCTGCAGATGCATCCATGGGCCTCTGCTGATGCATCCATGGGCCTCTGCTGATGCATCCATGGGCCTCTGCTGATGCTTCCATGGGCCTATGCTGATGCATCCGTAGGCCTCTGCTGATGCATCCCTAAGGCTCTGCTGATTCAGATCCATAGGCCTCTGCTGATACATCCGTAGGCCTCTGCAGATGCATCCGTAGGCCTATGCTGATGCATCCGTAGGCCTCTGCAGGTGCATCCGTAGGCCTCTGCAGGTGCATCCGTAGGCCTATGCTGATGCATCCGTAGTCTTCTGCTGATGCATCCGTAGTCTTCTGCTGATGCATCCGTAGGCCTATACTGATGCATCCGTAGGGCTCTGCTGATGCAGATCCATAGACCTCTGCTGGTGCATCCATAGGCCTCTGCTGATGCATCCATAGGCCTATGCTGATGCATCCGTAGGCCTCTGCAGATGCATCCGTAGGCCTATGCTGATGCATCCGTAGTCTTCTGCTGATGCATCCGTAGTCTTCTGCTGATGCATCCGTAGGCCTATACTGATGCATCCGTAGGGCTCTGCTGATGCAGATCCATAGGCCTCTGCTGGTGCATCCATAGGCCTCTGCTGATGCATCCATAGGCCTATGCTGATGCATCCGTAGGCCTCTGCAGATGCATCCATAGGCCTATGCCTCTGCATCCATAGGTCTCTGCAGATGCATCCATAGGCCTATGCTGATGCATCCGTAGGCCTCTGCTGATGCATCCGTAGGCCTCTGCTGATGCATCCATTGGCCTCTGCTGATGCATCCGTAGGGCTCTGCCGATGCATCCATTGGCCTCTGCTGATGCAGATCCATAGGCCTATGCTGATGCAGATCCATAGGCCTATGCCTCTGCATCCGTAGGCCTCTGCAGGTGCATCCGTAGGCCTATGCTGATGCATCCGTAGTCTTCTGCTGATGCATCCGTAGTCTTCTGCTGATGCATCCGTAGGCCTATACTGATGCATCCGTAGGCCTATACTGATGCATCCGTAGGGCTCTGCTGATGCAGATCCATAGACCTCTGCTGGTGCATCCATAGGCCTCTGCTGATGCATCCGTAGGCCTATGCTGATGCATCCGTAGGCCTCTGCAGATGCATCCGTAGGCCTATGCTGATGCATCCGTAGTCTTCTGCTGATGCATCCGTAGTCTTCTGCTGATGCATCCGTAGGCCTATACTGATGCATCCGTAGGGCTCTGCTGATGCAGATCCATAGGCCTCTGCTGGTGCATCCATAGGCCTCTGCTGATGCATCCATAGGCCTATGCTGATGCATCCGTAGGCCTCTGCAGATGCATCCATAGGCCTATGCCTCTGCATCCATAGGTCTCTGCAGATGCATCCATAGGCCTGATCTGCTGATGCAGATCCATAGGCCTCTGCTGATGCAGAACCATAGGCCTCTGCTGATGCATCCATAGGCCTCTGCAGATGCATCCATGGGCCTCTGCTGATGCATCCATGGGCCTCTGCTGATGCATCCATGGGCCTCTGCTGATGCTTCCATAGGCCTATGCTGATGCATCCGTAGGCCTCTGCTGATGCATCCGTAAGGCTCTGCTGATTCAGATCCATAGGCCTCTGCTGATGCATCCGTAGGCCTCTGCAGATGCATCCGTAGGCCTATGCTGATGCATCCGTAGGCCTCTGCAGGTGCATCCGTAGGCCTCTGCAGGTGCATCCGTAGGCCTATGCTGATGCATCCGTAGTCTTCTGCTGATGCATCCGTAGTCTTCTGCTGATGCATCCGTAGTCTTCTGCTGATGCATCCGTAGGCCTATACTGATGCATCCGTAGGGCTCTGCTGATGCAGATCCATAGACCTCTGCTGGTGCATCCATAGGCCTCTGCTGATGCATCCATAGGCCTATGCTGATGCATCCGTAGGCCTCTGCAGATGCATCCGTAGGCCTATGCTGATGCATCCGTAGGGCTCTGCTGATGCAGATCCATAGGCCTCTGCTGATGCATCCGTAGGCCTCTGCTGATGCATCCGTAAGCCTATGCCGATGCATCCGTAGGGCTCTGCCGATGCATCCATTGGCCTCTGCCGATACATCCGTAGGCCTCTGCTGATGCATCCATAGGCCTATGCTGATGCATCCGTAGGCCTCTGCTGATGCATCCGTAGGCCTCTGCTGATGCATCCATTGGCCTCTGCTGATGCATCCGTAGGGCTCTGCCGATGCATCCATTGGCCTCTGCCGATGCATCCGTAGGCCTCTGCTGATGCATCCGTAGGCCTCTGCTGATGCATCCGTAGGCCTCTGCCGATGCATCCGTAGGGCTCTGCCAATGCATCCGTAGGCCTATGCTGATGCATCCGTAGGCCTATGCTGATGCTCATCCATAGGCCTATACTTCATAAATTTCAGCTCATTTTATTGTGTCTAATGAGAAAAAAAGTGAAAATGCATTCAGACTGTTTAAATACATTCCAACATGGAATTCTGTTTCTTCGGAGGATAAAAATTCATTTGCAAAATAAATTGATTGATTAAACAAAAATGATATATAGCAGTCAGTCAGGGGATGTTTCAAGGGATGTTTGATACCATCATCAACTTTACACAAAGTAAGTTTCATGAAAAATCTGTGATCATTTATGTTGAATGAGAATACCAATAGTGTATATGCAGCGGCGTAGCCAGGACTTTTTCAGTGGGGGGGGGGGGAACAGGGGGGGCATTGCTTTTCAGTGGGGAGGCCCAGGGGTATGGGTTTTTTCCCTTTTCTTTTTCTTTTCTATTTTTTGGGGCATTATGAGGATTTTTTGTGGGGGGGGGCACCTGGGGGGGCACTGGAAATTTGTGGGGGGTACGTGCCCCCTAGGCCCCCCGTGGCTACGCCGCTGTGTATATGGGCTTTAATATAGAAATTTGAAAGTGGGAAACTATCCATAATTTGTGGAAATGAATGCTACAAGATCATAGAACAGATACCAATATGTAGACTTTTATTCCCCCAAAAAAGTATCTGGTTTCTGGTCACATAGGTCGGCTTCAAAATTGTTGCTGTGACGCGCTTTTTTTAATTTATTTTTATTTTTTTTGCCAAGCAGTGAAAGATGTGATGGCTAAGAGAGGCCTCACAAATCGGGCAAATGTTCATACCCCTATGCATGGTAGAATTCTAAGCGATCCAGCAATTTTGGTTGCAATTGGCCATCGTTTCATAGCAAAAAGAAAAAAATTAAAATGCCGACATACAGAGAACAGAAACTTGAGACTTTTGTTGGCCTCATCAGAAGTGTATTACCTATATATCAAGTTGTCCATCCTGCTTGAATAAATATTCACAGTCCATGGAATTGTAAGCAAATGAGTTTGGTTTCATGGGATAAGGCTCTCACCCCAGCCAGCTAGTTCATGAACTAGATGATCTGGCCACAGCATTAAAAGTGCTTGTAAAACAAATAAAGAGGCACAAATTTGTTTGCATGTGTTATGAAATCACCCCCCTTATTTTTGAGAATATATATCCTCATTTATTACATCATGAATGGACACAGTTCTGGTGAGGTATAACGATTAATGAAGACTAGCTGGCACAATTTTGTGTAGGTAAAAGACTTCTGCTGTTATAGACCTGTTTAATCTGTAAAGCTTCGACTATAAAATAACAGAAAGGTATATTTTATGTTCTTCAGGCATTCAGACAAATACCTGTTCTGTTGCATGGTGGGTGACATACAGGAGTGCACACCAGAACCTGACCAGTTTTCGTCCTGCGGGGACCTGATGCGTAATGAGGTTCTCCGTGTCTTCATCTGGATACTGGGGCTGAGCGCATTCCTGGGTAACCTCTTTGTTATCATCTGGCGGATGCGCAACAGGCAGCGCTTGAGGGTGCAGAGCTTCCTGATTCTCAATCTGGCTGTGTCTGATTGCCTCATGGGGATTTACATGTTGATCATTGCCAGTGCTGATGCCCAATTCAGGGATGTGTATATCTACCATGCGGATGACTGGAAGAGTAGCCCCCTGTGCAAGATAGCAGGGTTTCTGTCTATCTTCTCCAGCGAGGGCTCCGTCTTCACTCTCACGGTGATAACTTTGGACCGCTTCCTGTGTATCTTATTCCCATTTAGGCGGCTACGACTTGGAAGGAAGTCTGTAAAGGGTGTTATCGCCGGTGGTTGGTTATTTGCGTTCCTGCTCAGTGGCATTCCAACCCTAGGCTTGCCGTACTTTGGTGAGGAATACTACGGCCGATCTAGTGTGTGCTTGGCACTCCCTTTGACAGCAGAGAGAACTCCAGGGTGGGAATATTCTATCACCATATTTCTTGGGGTAAATCTCATCAGCATCATAACCATCCTAGTGTGTTACGTTGCCATCTATGTCTATGCTAAACGGTCGGCCAAACAGATACGCTCAACGCAGGGTGCCACTAAGGAACTGAAAATGGCCATGAAGACATTCTTGATCGTCGCGACTGACATGTGCTGTTGGTTCCCCATAGTGATCATGGGCTTCTTGTCCCTGTCAGGCGCGGTAGTGATACCTCCCACAGCATATGCATGGACGGCGGTCTTCATTCTACCGATCAACTCGTCTATAAATCCATATCTCTACACCATCTCATCCATTGGGCTTCCAAAAATCATGGAGGTGTCCAACAACGACAGGTACCATCGTTGCAATTGCCAGAGCAACAGTGAAATTGCCATGGGTACGCGGAGATACAATGACACTTCAGTCACAGGTAACATACCTAGATTTTGGTAAAGATTTTAAAACTTTTTGAAATAGACAGTAATTCCTGGCAACATGGCATATATGGGTTTCATGGCTTCTGACTAGAAACCACAGAACAAAGATATTGACTGCTATACTATATGGCTAGACAGCTTAAAATCTGGTGATCACAGGTTCAAAACCCTCGTCAGTAAATTATTCATTATAATTTCACTCCAAAAATATATTTAGATATATTTTTGTTTTTTACTTGACAGCGCCCTCCTTTGGCAGATTCCTCCTGTCTGAGCTACTGGGCGGTGAGAGGGGTCCGATGCTAAGACTCAGTGATGAAGACTTGAACTGTATAGAGTCTGACCTGCAGTGTTCACTGAGAATCCTACACGATAAGGGGCTGGGCCTGGGTGGTAATATGGAGGAGGCGGTTGTCTTGGAGAGTCAGGTAGGAGGGGATGTCAGGGGTGGATCCTCAGTGAATAGCTTAAAAGGGAATGCACATGGCATGAAGAGGAGCAAATATCAGTGGCGTAGCCAGGATTTTCAGAGTGGGGGGCAAACATTTTGGGGGGGGGGGGGTAAATTTACAGACACAAAAATTATATGAAAAGACAACATTAAATTACTTTCTTCCCCCCCCCAAAAAAAAAATGGACGATCTCTAAAGTTGCTCAACTAAATGGTGTAAAACTTTGTTTGTGTAAAGCTGATGATGGTGCCAATCTTCTCTAAAAACATTTGGTCTGAGATGCTGTCGTTTTTAAGAAAAATGAAATTATTGCCGATCAGAAAGAGTGGTCTTTCCAAAATGCCACATTTAGATGAATTTGACAAATCTGAATGCATATTCACTATTTAACTATCTGAATGCATATTCACTATTTGACTGTCTGAATGCATATTCACTATTTGACTGTCTGAATGCATATTCACTATTTGACTGTCTGAATGCATATTCACTATTTGACTATCTGAATGCATATTCACTATTTGACTATCTGAGTGCATATTCACTATTTGACTATCTGAATGCATATTCACTATTTGACTGTCCGAATGCATATTCACTATTTGACTGTCTGAATGCATATTCACCTGTTGACTATCTGAATGCATATTCACTATTTGACTGTCTGAATGCATATTCACTATTTGACTGTCTGAATGCATATTCACTATTTGACTGTCTGAATGCATATTCACTATTTGACTATCTGAATGCATATTCACTATTTGACTATCTGAATGCATATTCACTATTTGACTATCTGAATGCATATTCACTATTTGACTATCAGAATGCATATTCACTATTTGACTATCTGAATGCATATTCACTATATCTGAATGCATATTCACTATTTGACTATCTGAATGCATATTCACTATTTGACTATCTGAATGCATATTCACTATTTGACTATCTGAATGCATATTCACTATTTGACTATCTGAATGCATATTCACTATTTGACTATCTGAATGCATATTCACTATTTGACCGTCTGAATGCATATATTCACTATTTGACTATCTGAATGCATATTCACTATTTGACTATCTGAATGCATATTCACTATATTGAATGCATATTCACTATTTGACTATCTGAATGCATATTCACTATTTGACTATCTGAATGCATATTCACTATTTGACCATCTGAATGCATATTCACTATTTGACTATCTGAATGCATATTCACTATTTGACTATCTGAATGCATATTCACTATTTGACTATCTGAATGCATATTCACTATTTGACTATCTGAATGCATATTCACTATTTGACTATCTGAATGCATATTCACTATTTGACTATCTGAATGCATATTCACTATTTGACTATCTGAATGCATATTCACTATTTGACTATCTGAATGCATATTCACTATTTGACTATCTGAATGCATATTCACTATTTGACTATCTGAATGCATATTCACTATTTGACTATCTGAATGCATATTCACTATTTGACTATCTGAATGCATATTCACTATTTGACTATCTGAATGCATATTCACTATTTGACTATCTGAATGCATATTCACTATTTGACTATCTGAATGCATATTCACTATTTGACTATCTGAATGCATATTCACTATTTGACTATCTGAATGCATATTCACTATTTGACTATCTGAATGCATATTCACTATTTGACTATCTGAATGCATATTCACTATTTGACTGTCTGAATGCATATTCACTATTTGACTATCTGAATGCATATTCACTATTTGACTATCTGAATGCATATTCACTATTTGACTATCTGAATGCATATTCACTATTTGACTATCTGAATGCATATTCACTATTTGACTATCTGAATGCATATTCACTATTTGACTATCTGAATGCATATTCACTATTTGACTATCTGAATGCATATTCACTATTTGACTATCTGAATGCATATTCACTATTTGACTATCTGAATGCATATTCACTATTTGACTATCTGAATGCATATTCACTATTTGACTATCTGAATGCATATTCACTATTTGACTATCTGAATGCATATTCACTATTTGACTATCTGAATGCATATTCACTATTTGACTATCTGAATGCATATTCACTATTTGACTATCTGAATGCATATTCACTATTTGACTATCTGAATGCATATTCACTATTTGACTATCTGAATGCATATTCACTATTTGACTATCTGAATGCATATTCACTATTTGACTATCTGAATGCATATTCACTATTTGACTATCTGAATGCATATTCACTATTTGACTATCTGAATGCATATTCACTATTTGACTATCTGAATGCATATTCACTATTTGACTATCTGAATGCATATTCACTATTTGACTATCTGAATGCATATTCACTATTTGACTATCTGAATGCATATTCACTATTTGACTATCTGAATGCATATTCACTATTTGACTATCTGAATGAATATTCACTATTTGACTATCTGAATGCATATTCACTATTTGACTATCTGAATGCATATTCACTATTTGACTATCTGAATGCATATTCACTATTTGACTATCTGAATGCATATTCACTATTTGACTATCTGAATGCATATTCACTATTTTTTTGTTAACGACACAACGTAATAAACTGAAACTTTCATATCTTGCCTAGAAGCAGTTTTTCCAACATTGACAATGTTGTATCTTCTCTTGAATACAATTCCACTTTGCAACTTTGCAATTCCAGATTATTATATCCAGTATTAATTTATTTAAAATGGGGGAAAACTTATTATTTGCAGCAGACCGAAGAAGAGTGGCATGCAAGTCTGCTTCTGCCTCGGACATCCCAAGACAAGGTAGGCGTGACCCTGGACAAAGATGTCGCACAAGAAGATAAGCAGAAATTGAATATCACCATGCATCAAGTAAGAGATAAGTTTCATAAAAACAACGGGCTCAGGAAAAACAATAATCTCAGATAGCCCTCAAAAGCTGTTGTTGTGTATTATAATTGAATGAATCACCACAAAATTTGCTGCAATATTTGACTAAACTCGCACATAGTCTAGAACCGTGCCTGGTGAAGGCTCGTTTTTAAATTGTACGAGTACACAGGCTTCAAATTGAAGTCACTTTGTACTGCTATGAAAATATAACAACATTATTGATGGCCTCTTATAACTGTGTTGTAAATATTTAAAAGGAACCTGTGACTGTTCTGGCCTGTCAATCAAAGTCCAGATTGATTTTTTTTTAAGGCAGGCTTGTATTTGAGTTGTTATACCTGAAGTCCGAGTACCCAGTGTTGAGTCTGAGTCTCGAGTCATAAAGCTCAAGTAAGATTCCAAGTCAAGAGTCATGAAGGTCAAGTAAGTATTACAAATATTTGATTCAGACGTCCAATATTTCTCTTTTTTACCATGCGATTCTACCACCATTATGATACTTAAGACATTGTTCCAATTTTAACAATGGGCTGAATTTTTAAATAAATGTTGAACAAGCCATTTTTGCCTCCTAGTCAGAGTCACAAACATCCAAGTCCAAGTCTTAAGGATTGAGTCTAAGTCTGAGTCATTATACATGGTGACTAAAGTTGGAGTCCGAGTCACTAAGAATGTGACTCAGTAAGTCTGAGTAACAAGTCATACAAGTCTTCAAAAAGTTAACACCATAACCATGATCACATAAAAACATAAATGGTAGTTTAGAACCAAAATGTCTGTTGGTATTTCATAGTTTGCACTTTGTTTATCTGCCATGCACTTTGTTTATCTGCCATGCACTGTGCATTATCATGGGCGGATCCAGAACATTTTTTAGGGGGGGTGGGGGCTGAGAATCAAAAACAATTATTTTTCAGTACTACAAAAATTACAATGAAATAATCAAAGGGGGAGAAAAACAGAAAAACAAAGCACAGTGAGGGAATGGGAGTGCGTTCTCTCTCTCTCTCTCTCTCTCTCTCTCTCTCTCTCTCTCTCTCTCTCTCTCTCTCTCTCTCTCTTTTTTAACGATTTTAGGGGGGGCTACAGCCCCCTCCCGCCTGGATCCGCCAATGATTATATGGACACTTTTCTCACTTACTTTGTCTTGACCAAAGAATAAATGTATGGATTAAGTAATACTAATAAGTTTGTTGAGTGCACATGTTGTAAGTCACTTTTGATTCATAGAGCAGCGATAGTACATCACGTTTGGTGTATTTTGCAGTTGATGTGCATTTGCACGGATTATCTCCTGCGATCATCGGTGCTTATTATAAAGTCTACGCACAGTGCTCACGATGCCAATATTTCTATCATCAAGGCACTGGGTACAATTTCACCACTAGAGGGCTACGACGTGCACACAGCGGAATATCTCTAATCACTTGTTATAGTGTATTGGTTGTGGAGACTAAGAAACGGCCCTTTGACAACTCAACGTTTCAGTCAGTATACTCATATCCAACTTCAGGAGACTAGAAAGAAATATGGATTGAGGCCAAATCTGGATTGATGTAGCCTTGTTGTTGGTTTTTAATTCATTGTGAACATTACGTAAATATTAAATATGACTTTGTTTAATCATTCAAGTGATAGCTGCTTTACCTTATAATCTGTTTAGTCTGAGTATGGTCTGACTAAAATATAATCATAGAAGAAATGGCTCCTTCTGTCAACTGCTTTCAACTTTAAACAAAATCATTATGTGGAAATTTCCAATTAATTTCACTGGTCAGTTTACTTATGCACATTTTAAGGAGGCTATATTAAGTGTTTATATTAGCATGTTGTCCAATACTATACACCACTAGTATTTGTTTAAATACCACTGTGTTTTTGCGGTGTTATTCATTCCTAAAATGTATGGATGCATTTGGGTCACTCAACCAGGTTGGGCCAAGCTTTGTGATAGGATTTCTGGCTTGTTAGGTAGGTTCAAGGCACAGAGATTGATTTCATTCTAATCTGAAGAACTGAAAATGTGCACTCATAAAAGGATAATGAATGTTACATCCAGGATCCAGCTACGCAACAAGGACACAAAGTCACAAACAACTTGTCACAAAGCTTGCCCCAACCTGGTATAGAATAACCCATTTACAGTCATGTTACCAATCTAATGTTGTTTGGAAATAGTATTTACTTGAAAATTAAAATGAATTTAAATAAATATTCACGTCCATGGATTGTCTTATTCTTTTGTCTGATTTGTTTGATATGTTTGTTAGCGCAAAAGGTGGATCCTGCATTTTATATTTTGATAGAAAACCACCTTATCACCGATTGTAGTGGGTATTTTCGCCTCACCCCTTCGCTTGATAGTTCAAACAACGTTGATTGTGTGATTGAAAAGGGACCACAACCATACATTATAATGCTTGGTTATATATTTCACAGTCCTATCTCCAATGGACCAACCCCTAAATACACTTACATAGTTCTGCAATATTTATCAAATCCGTCACAAATCTTTGTGGGGATTTCTTGCAACGGATTCGGGGGACGAGAAGCAGGGAAGATGGAGGTAGGAGAATGGAGGAAGTGAAATGGTTCCTTCCGAGGAGGCAGCCTTGTGTCGCTTTACTTTTATACGTGAGCAGGCACGTGAGCAGCGTGACCAAGTTTTACATTTTTTTGAAACTGGAGAGAAATTATCAAGGATGGGGGAAAGGGGTTACTGAATTCTTATCCGCCAACATATTGAGCAGGCCTATAGAAAAACCCAAAATATCCTATGTGTGATAGAATTAGTCTTATTATTTCTTTGTGGGAGTCGGCATTTAAGGACGCGGCGGCCCCCACGTTTAAGTTTCACTCTGTAGTGATGCGGTTTACCGCTTTTACGGAGTAAACAATCCAGATCCAGAAGTTTAGAAGAGATGAACGACCGCCCATCTCAGAGACATCCAACATTAAATACAATATATTACTTACATAATTATGATATTTCACCTCAAATCTAAATTATTAATTTTGGTAATAATTGGTATACCCATGTTATGTAAGACATTAAAGGGACAGTATCGTCACGATCAGAGCAGACTTTCAACAGGGCATGGAATCGGCCGGTGTCCTAGTTTAAGATGAACACAGTGACTGAAAATTACTGGCTCATTTATGCAGCAGCAACAACGGTAATATGACCGTAACACGTGGGTATTATTTTCAGTCACTGAAACTAGCACTCAGATTCCATGCCCTGTTGATTGTGAAGATATTGTCCCTTTATAAAGTCAAGTCAGTTGTGATTCCAGACGAAGAAAGAAATTTGTGGGGAGATTCCCATCTGAGTCCAGGGTGCGGCAGCGACAGTGCTATATTTTCGGCGTACTTGGTGACTTAATTCTTTGTGATGATTGTCAACGGGATTTGTAAACTAAAAAAAGAGAGGGTGTTTCATTTACTCCCCTAGTTGCACGGCTCTCTCACCGTTTATGTATGGTGTTTTTACAGAGCAAGGTCAGTGGTGTTATCTGCAAAATAAAGATGACAGCAATTTTTAATGAACATTGTGCATCTATATAACAAGCCTGAGAACATTAACCTGTCGGTATATTTGGGTCGAGGTTTCCAAATTAAGGTACTGCTCCGGCCTGCTATTCGTCAAAAAATGTCCCATTGTCTTGTTACAAGGTATGTGTATTGTCCTTGATTGCTCAGTACACATATGGAATGCCATTTATTTATACATGAGTTAGATTTGAAAAGAAAGTGTCCAGGCGTTGGCCTCTCACTATCGTCATCACCACATTAAGTTGGAACACTTTCATTCAATGACCAAATAGAATGCTACTAATTTGGTATACTGGCTTCTCCGTAATGTGCCAGAAATCGGCCGGGAAAAGCCGAAGAAAGCAACCTATACCCATGCATGTCCTGCCCAGAAAACCCGTCCGAAGTGTACCGAGGGGAATGGAATACGGTGTGCTACTTTTACCAAGGTTTCCCGCGCTAGTTTGCTAGGGTGTGTGAAGACATGTGGCGATTAGGACCCGTAAGGATACACCGTATATAGAGCAGTAATACATGGATAAAGCTGAGAGTTCTCTGGATAAACTTTCTGATACAATACCTGATAACCTTTGCCCGCAGTAGACGTGTATTTGCCACGTGCATGTTATGTTTTTACAGAGGATCGGTGCTAACCGCGTGCACGTCTTTGGAAACTCTTAAGTACGTCTCAAGGAATTGAATTTTTGAGGTTTAGGAATTTGGTGGCCGGTAGATGAACATTGACGGTCGATATTCTACATGAACTTGGATAAACGTCAAGACAAGAACGGACACTGGCATATACAAAGGTAGGCTCCTTTTTTGTTTATTTATATTTTCATAATTCCAGGCACTTTGGTAATTTTGGCCGTGGTCAAAAAGTACACAAACCCATGGTAACTAACCAACCTCTTTTGAGAGTTAACAATTTATGCCTACACTGTACACAAATGATACCGATATGGACAGAGCTGAAGCAGCCATTTTGGCTGCCGTCCAATAAGTTGTGCACAAATAAAATGCCCAAAACATGTGAAAAGTCTAACTCGACCGCCACTTGTGTACAATGTCTAAGCATTTAGGCTACTTTAAAGGGGGACTGACATCCTTTATTGTGTGTGTACTTAAGGCGTTTTGTAATAAAATATTGTTTTTGAGACCCACCTGTGTCTATTTAATCATTGATTTATGAGTACAAGTATTTTAAAACAATGTTTGAAGTGTTTGGTGGAAGCTTCATTTGCATAAGATATGTGACGTAAGGTCGGGAAGATCCGATGTGTACATGATGTACATATACATACAAACGTTTCACACACGTAGCGTCGATTTCATTTCTTCCGTGATTTTTGTTTCCGGAACTAATAAAATGCCTGGAAGATGTGTTTCTGCAGGATGCAGCAACACCACCAAAGACGGTGTTAGCCTTCATCTGTTCCCAAGTGACCCAAAAATCGCCGTATTTGGACGAGCAAAGTTCGACTGACAAGAGTAAAGTGGTCAGGTCCATCGGCTCACATAGTTTTGTGCAGCGATCATTTTGAGCCGAGTTTTGAGCCGAATTTCTCTTCCCGACATGACGTCACGAACAGCTCCTCCGTGCAGGGCGTAAAAGTGGGGGGCATTTTTACAATGGAAAATAACACTCTCAAAAACAATAAAAACACAAAACAAAAATTGCATTGATCTTTTACTGATATAAAAGAATAAAACGATCACATATTTAACTGTTTGATTTAAATCCATGTCAGTCCCCCTTTAAGCAGACGACAAAATGGCCAACAGCTCACTGTATTTGCACATAATTTATTCATTCTCCCAAAATATCGTTTCCAATCCGCACTTGGCTCCACAATTTCTTCTCCCCTCATTAGCTTAGGCTAAGTGGGTCCTCTATCATATAGGAAATCGAAAATTTGTGATATTTGTCATATTTGGATAGAATTTGGAAAGAATGTCGTATCCGGCCACCACTTTTTAAGGGCTTTTTTGGTTTTTTTTGCAACCACTAACCAGTTAAAAAATCTTTCTATCGATTTTTGGTGGTACAGAAAGCGATAACTATCTTTAAAATCCACTTTTATGATGGTTTTCGGACTTGATTTCCCTTCTAAAAAAATCCACCGACTACTTTTGTTGGATTCAGTACTCCACAGTATAGCCCATCGAATAGAGCATGTAGCCATGTGTATCAAATCTATCAAACTCCACTTCAGGACTGTCGATAGCCAAGCCATGGATGCTTTGCATTTGTCACTGTACCAATTCCATCAAAAGTCCGACCATTGGGGTACCTTTTTTCTGGCATGTTGACGGATTTGGGAGGATTTGGGATGAGTTCTAGCCAAAATGTCTAGGGGGTTACGTAGGCTAATCAGTGAAGTTTGATTGTAAATGGTTTTGCAGGAAAGTGTAGCTATGATAGTAAAATCTTTTCAACAAATAGGCCTACAAGGGGGCGGGGGATTCATTGGGTTGACCATTGGGATTAGTATCATCCCCCATTACCGGACAAAACATTACTCATCGACGGCGCGCATTTCGTAGGAGATTGTGCTCCACCGTTGACTAAAATTATTATCATCACTGAATTATATGAAAACCGCCCTCTCGTGGTTACGAACGCTTTTAACTTGCACGGTGGTGTTGAACCACGCTAACTTTCCATTGAACGAAATCATTGTAAAATCAAAACGGTTCAGTGTCACTTCAAGTATATTCGTGAATCCATCTATTGTTACGAACACAGTGAATATTATTGGCTAAAATTTCATCTTTCCTTTTCTGTTCAATTTGATGTGGCTCAGTGAATTATTACTTTTTGAGATACACCCAGAAAGAGCTACGTCATGAAGTGTTTTCCCAAGCCAGTATTTATACGGCCATTTTGATAATTCAACCCTCTGCGTTCACATCCGAATAATAATAATAATAATGTATAGATTTATATAGCGCACGTATCCACCAACTAAGTGGCGCTCAAGGCGCATTATATTATTATCCCTGCTCATAAGGCTCATAAGGCTCATAAATCATTCCTGAAACCATCTCAGCTCCCTGGGGAGTATACAGCTCAATTGCTGCCATTTCTAGCGCATATAGAGCAAACCATCTCTGCCTTCACAGGTACCCATTTAACCCCTGGGTGGAGAGAAGCAATTATGGTTAAGTGTCTTGCTCAAGGACACAGGTGTCACGGCCGGGGCTCGAACCCACACTCTGCTGCTGGCAACACCAGAACTTGAGTTCAGTGCGCTAGACCGCACGACAATCCACTTTACGTGCATTATACAACACACGGGACCTACGGCTTTACGTCCCATCCGAAGGACGAAGCAATTATGGTTAAGTACCTTGCTCAAGGACACAAGTGTCACGACCGGGGCTCGAACCCACACCCTGCTGCTGGCAACACCAGAACTTGAGTTCGGTGCGCTAGACCGCTCGGCCACGACACTCCACTCTGTCAAGAGAAATATATCAAATAGTTCCAATCTGTCAAGAGAAATATATCAAATTTGCTCAAAAGTGGAAGCTCAACTAAACCTAACACATCGATGTTGGGCCATATTCTCACAATTCATGGATTATTAGTACATGAGCCAAAACGAGGTGTAAGCTCTTACTTATGCTAATGACCTGCCACCTAAATGCTGACCCAATAGTTTGGTTACACCCTGCATTACCGTAGGCCCCCTAGTCTGTAACTTACCGAAGGTGAACGTGGGTAATTAAATAAATAATTTAAATTATCCACGTTCGTGCCTGTATTGGGTTTCTTTACATATCATTATAGCAGGTATTATCGTAAGAGGTTTAATGCTGAAAAATCATTGCCATGGTTACGGATATGTTTTCTATGTAGGCCATAGGAGAGTAAGTATTCAACTATTGATATGATAATTCGTCGACCACACCATCCAAATTCAAGACACAGATCCCTGTGTTAAAGAGCATTCGTGTCCGTCAGGAGATTTTGTCTAGATGGACGCAATCACCTTGACAATAGCGTCCGAATATAAATTGAAAGCAATCGTTATCGGACGGTATCTCCTGGTATCTGGTCGGACTGACACACAGCGTCAACCCGGATTGGATCCCATGTGACAAAGACAACAAACCTAACGCGTGCGCTGTCAGGTATGTTTATGGCTGTGTTGATATTGGCACATGGATATACTCGTGTTGTTGTTTTGAAGAGAGTGATTATATTATTATTACACACAACGGAATGCATTGCCAGATACAGGGGGCACAAATATGCCACTCCCACGTTTGTCATGTTGGTAGATTTAACTTCCATTGTGTTTCATGGCAGTGTATTTTTGCAGAGATCCAAGCCGTGTGCAATATTTATTTCTACAGTATAGGCCTAAAGAATTGCCATTATCTTTTGAAGCTAGAATTTAAAGTACTTATTTTATAGTGAGAAAGCTAGGCAGGGACTGACTTTAAAATATGCAAAGGTAGTAATGCTGAAAGTTCTGCAGACGTTATATTCTGAAAAGGGTATTCCATGAATGGATTTGTACAGTTTTCAGTTTTAAAGGATATGGTGAAATTTATTTTATTATTTGGTATCTGCCAGACAGTTGTGCAATTTAAGCTGACGGTTTCAAAATAATTGAAAAGAAAGTGGCGATTTTGTTTGCTTTTGCAACTCAGGAAACAGTTCGTCAATGTGATAATATCGACAACGTGTCGGGCATGGCGACGGCATTCTTAGATATCTGGCACTTCATAAATAAATATTTTTTCAGCATCGGGTTTTGCCTTTCAAGTTTTTCCCCATCTTTCTCTCAATATTAAAGAAAACCGAATGATTTTCTAGAAGGTCATATTGAATGATGAGCTAAAGATACAAACACTACAAACAGAACAAGCACTGGACGCGAGATAAAACATAATTGAATGTGTAGATTTGGGGTTAAGGAAATGGGAGTTCGTGCAGATGCATCGATGAACATGTAACATTTAATATTCTTGTAAGACCTTCAAGGCGATTTCATAATTTAATTACCAAACAGGAAATCATGCAGCTTTCAGTCATTAAGGAATGGTTTCTGTTTAGGTTAAAATTCATTATTTATGTTGATGGTAATAATTTACTTTAAGATTTCCAGTTGATTCTCTAGTAAACTGATTGTGACGTTCATTAATTCAGGTGATTCCAGGCAGGGATCTGCAAATAATTGAAGACTTGGTTGTTTGGATGAACTGTCTGTTGCCGAGCGTTTTTTTTTTCATTTGCTTGTACGCATGGGAGTAGATCCCAAAGGAACTGACAGTGCAATTGCATTGACTTTGATTCGGTGATTAAAGGATCACAGAAATAAAAACCATTATGGCTCTTAATAAATGTGTTTTGCATAATAAAACAAGATATTTGTTAGTTTTTTTTCATAATTGAAGTTTGTTCTGTTCATTTTGGAGATTTTTATGCCATTTCACAAGCCCCCCCACTTCATTGGCAATTGAGTGATGTAATGCATCACGTGATACCGTGACGTCAGGTAAAGAATGATTTCCTAGCAATGCACAGCTGTTTGTTTGTGTGTGTGTACGTGTCCGATGCGCTTATGTCAAAACTCCAATATATGTGTATACATATTTTCATCCTAAATTTCCTTGAAAATATACATCATGCCTACAAGATGTGTCGTAGCAGGCTGTAGTAATACTCAGCGAAGGTGTAAGGATCCATAGGTTCCCTAAAGACGAGGCACTACGAAAAATTTGAGCCACAAAAGTGCGGTTGACAAGGACAAAATAGTTCGGGCCGTCTTCAACCAGCGTGATATGTAGCGATCATTTTACCGCTGAAGACTTCGAAACGAGCCTTCATGGGGAATTTGGGACTTCAAAGGCACCCAGACTCAAGGAAACTTTGATTTCGACGAAAATAAAGAAGCCTGTGAATCCTTCAAACGACAAGCCAAAGCGACGAAGCGATGCTTCGTTAAAACGTGAGAACAGACAAGTAACTAACGTTAAGTCAGATCCGACATGTCCGATCTACATGTATAGACTAATGTTACTGTGTGCGCCGCCATGTTGTGTTTTGGACATCGTTAACAATAAATATACGGCGTAATTCACAAATCATACATGAAAAAATACACTTTAACGTTAGAATAAAATAACATAAATTTTAACAACTTTTAGAAGAATTCGATGATGAAAGCTGTGACTAGATTTTCCGATCGGCGGCAATGAACACCAACGGTGTTTTTTTGCGACCTTCGTATTTTGATATTTTCGTATTTCGTATTTTGATTTTTTTCAACCGAGTGGTCAATAAATGATCGATTTCTTCACAAAGATAGCAGTTTGGTGAACGAAAATTACACATTAGATAGTTTATTAGTTACTTATTACCTCAGTAAACTATCACAATTTCATCCTACGACGATTCAGCCATTTCTATGTTATTTTCCAGCGTGGGCAATATAAGCGCATGCAGGCATGTGAATGAACGCGTACGCTGTTGTTATATGTACGTGGCTGGCGTTCCCGGAAGCAAGCCTTCTTCTCTACGTGACGTCACACATAGAGACGTTCAGGTTGCAGTGCAAATGGCCCCTTTTAGGGGCGTGTTAATCGGCGCCGACATTCTCTTCGGAAAAGCTTCAAATTATAAGTAGCTCGCTAAAAATCAATGACCTATTTGTTTGTTATCATTAAAAATACCATATTTTAGTATCTCCATGGCATTTACGTCTCTGTTTCTGTGGTCCTTTAAACACATATACGAGAAATTCTTGTCTTCTGTAATAAGGATGTACTATTAAATAGTGTAAGCGGCTTCAGATTGTTAAACCATCCACAGCTTTGTACAGACTTCGGCTCAGTGCATGGGATGCACACAATGATTTGTTTTTCGCACGGGCACGAAGAAGATACAGGCCGTAGAGGGCGCTTTCCTTAACTCTTAAAAATTATACGGCTCTGCTCCCATCCGGAGCCGTATTTTTGTCTACATTGGAGCTTTCTGTGTCGGAGCGATATGTTTCATGGCAGACCAAAGTGTGTGTCTTGGAGCAGTTTCAACATACTTACTTTAAATTTGATCCCCGCATAGGCTAGCTAGTGTTATAAATAGTATAGGTTACCTATGAAAAGAATTTAAGATATATTGCCTTACTTAAAATTGCATAAATTTGGCTTGGCTGGTATCATTCAAATTTTATACATTTTGGTTCCTACCAATTAACGACGCTTCTACCTTCACCTGCCATATTTTGACTGATTTTTTTTGGTTTTGTTTCAAGTTTAAATATTCTTCCAAATCTGTGTTGGGCCTCTTTCGTAAGTAGCTGTTCTTCTATATCCAGGATAGAAATCGCTTGCCGTCGGGCTCAGTAAACATGAGGGCGCTCTATTGACACGAGTCACGTACATAGAAATGTCTGTGGGCGCGTCATAACCTGTCGATATTTTTGCCCTGACTGTAATTACAGCTTGCATGGCGATGGTGATGTTGTTGGTTGTTTGTTTACTGTAATATGTAGGCGGCACCCGAAGGATTATCGAATGGATTTTGGAATTTAATCACATCAGTTACAACTACCGGCTAAGTCCTATGACCTTTTAATTGTCAAACGGTATAGGGCTGTTATTATTAACACTGATTAGTTAATGACGTTCGATTGTCGTCGTTGGTTCCTGTTGGATTTCCATATTGACAATTACATGTTCACCAGTGTGCGCGTTGCTTAGGATTTGATCAGATTGGCTAAACGGTAGAGGCAAGTTTGCAGTCTTTTTTTCAGAGAGGGGCAAAATATTAAAGTACATTTGTACCGTTAACCAGCGGTGTAGTAATTGGGACGGTTTTTGTCAGAGCGGGAACTTTTCCCCCACAGCTGCTTGTCTCTTCTGCCACATGTGTGTGTATGGCCACCTCGTTTGCCTTGGCCGCCTCTGCACGACTGTACGTGGTTCGAAAACAACTCAAGTCTCGGGGTTTACACTTGAAATTGGCTTTCAGTCTTTTTGCAGAGGTCCATCTTGATAAGAAGCTGTTGGAGCCATCAGTAAAACATAACAAAATAATATTATTTTGGTCGACATTTCAATGGCTTATAAAACAACGCCCCCTCAAGTTAATTTAAGACGGCTTGGGAAGGCTCATTGAAATGAATCAATTTCCCTTAGCACACATGTAAGCAATAATACTGACATAAGACACTTCACCTTCAGACGTCTGTACGCATTTGTCAAAAACACGAACGATTCAATACTAAACCCTAAAGGGATAGTATCATCACGATCAGAGCAGACTTTGCAGGGCATGGAATTGGTGTCCTATAGTTTAATATGAACACAGTGACTGGAAATTACTGCTCATTAATGTTCACCAGCAACGGTAATAATGACCTTATCATATGTGGGGTATTATTGTCAGACACTGGGTTAATCTAAAACTAGGACTCCGATTCCATGCCCTGTTGATCATGACGATACTGCGTTTTCGCTGTTTTAACGGCAATTTCAGGAAATTTCCTTTTTCATCGGAACATTACCATTTTTACTTGAGGAAGAGAAAACAAAGAGGCCTATTTTGAAATAACACATACGTACCAAAATGAATTTATGGTTCGTCCTGTCATTAATTAATCATTTTTTTGCTGTTAAAACCAAGCTTTTGACAACTGTCTACTACATTATCTTATTTCAAAGTATATGTTTTCATTTCTAAAAGCCAATTTTCAATGTTCCCATGAAAACTATAAAAAATCCGTAATTGTTTGTAAATGACGGGCGATAGGCCTACATATTTAAAACAACAAGAACAATATCAGCACCTCCTGATTGTTAACGGACCTCCCCCCCCCCGAAATCCTCTAAAGAATTCCTAAGATTCCTGGAAACAATGAAGACACAATGGGAGGGGGTGCACTGTGCTGCATATCGAGCATCATATGATCAGTTTGGCAACGTGTACAAAGCACAAGAATGTTGCACCAGGTGACAAAGGTCTTTCCCATTCTTTGCTGTGTCAGTGCCTTGCAGAGCCTCAGATAAATATAGGTTGCCTCAGATAAGATTGCCTTTAACTGATAAGTTTGCCTTTAACTGAGAATGACACCATTTCAGGCTTAATGAATCGATTTCGTCAGGTATTTTTTTATACCTTCAAACTAAAAATGTCACTGAGAATCTTGTACCTCACTGGATGAGGGGGGATGATGGCTGGATTTGTTTATGTATTTATTATTTAACTTTAATTTTTATTGTATTATATTTATATTTTTAAAATATATATTGATTATATTTATATATATTTTAAAAATATATTTTGGTATTTTTTGTTTGTTTGTAAGTTTTTTAAAGGGGATTGCGGTTATTTTCTTTTTATAAATAAATAACACCGAGTATACGTGCTATAGACATGTCGGTGTAGGTCAAAATTAAATCAATTATAAATAAGTAAAACATTTGAACTCTGAAACATATTTTTGATCTCCCAAATAATTGGTAGACTTCTCTCCCTAAACAAGGCTCTTTGTTTCTGACTCCTACCAGGAACCCAATGCGGTCCCCTGGACACCCCAACTCCACAACAAGAAAAAACAAGGCTCATTGGTTCTGAATCCTACCAGGAACCCAATGCGGTCCCCTGGACACCCCCACTCCACAACAAGAAAAAACAAGGCTCATTGGTTCTGAATCCTACCAGGGACCCAATGCGGTCCCCTGGACACCCCCACTCCACAACTTTACAATCACGAAATCCCTAGAAAAAAAATCCCAGTGACGCGCGTGAGAATAACAAACCCATTTTCTCTATATCATTCACGCTTGACGAATCGATTTCGTCGGGGTGAAGATGTTAACTTTTATCGTTCAGGGAAAAAATGTCCACGTATTCTTGGCTGACGTACACTGCTTGATTAAATATTTGATTTAGTTGTTCATTATATAGGTACCTTGTCAATAGACAGTACAGATATACAGTACGACGTGATTACGATTAACGTTAAGGTCTGACATTTGTGGTGTTTACAGGCGGTAGGGACAGGTTGGCCTTGGCAACGGCGCACCCAAGGGGGGGCTTGGGGGTCTTGAGCCCCCCCCCCCCCAAGAGGGTCCCCGAAAAACAAAGGGACAAAAAGAAGAAGGAAAAAAAGGAGAGAGAGAGGGGGGGAGGAGAAAAGTTGCAAATGTTTTTTTTCCAGCCCTTTTCATCTTATGCCACTGGAATTTTTTTCTTCTTTCTGCCAAAATTATTTTATTATGATGTCTCATGAAATCTCACTATAATTGTTTAAATTTGCAACAATAACATAAACATTTGAAACCAACGTGCCAATTTGTCCGGGCTAAAATATATTTTACGTGGTTCCCGCATTTTTCAAATTTAAGTGTTTTTCCCTTTTCAAGGGAATGCCGGACAAGTGTAAGGATAAAGTAATGCATTTTTGTTTACCCACAATTTATTTTTAGATGATGTATAATGAATATGCATGAACATGTAACTCTGGTGCAACGACCAGATCCAATCTTATTTTATCATGTGTTGTTTCCTTTTCTCCATTTTTCTTTAACTCGGCTGTGTGCAGGGCATTAAAAAGGCCTGCAATCCTACCCTTTCCAAATTACACATCACATACATGCCCAGGTTAGGGTTTTAGTTTTAGTTTAGTAATCTGATATAAATAATTATTATGTGACACCGTTTTAGCAAAAAAAAGAAGAAAAAGATTACCGGTAGGATCTGGATTTGCCGCCCACTTGTTCATGGAATTTGCCGCCCATTGATGGAAAGTAGGTAGCACCGCCCCGGAATGATCTCTTCAACAACGTCCGCTATATAATTATTTAAAGCAAAAAATCTTGCCGACGATATACACTCAAGTTCATGTTTATCAAGAGGGAGTATTACTGAAAAATTGCAATCCAGACTCCAGAGATTGGCTTCATCGGTAAGTATAATCAATTGGAAGTCCAGTGGGCTGTTTTTGCAGCACTGTACACAGATTACACCAACATACCACAACATTCTGGAAACCATGCGGGCACCAGCCTAACCCAGATGAGTGGCAATAAGTCTAACATATATACTTGGGCCCTATTTCTTGTTTTGAGCCTATATTGACAATCTGACGAACATCCATTATAAATAAGTTTAGAACTAAATATATATGCCCCCTATACTGAATACAAAAAATAAACACCATGTTAAAGATTCAAATTAAGGGCTAGCATTAAAATAAAATAAATTAAATTAAAATGTGTAATTTTGATTTGTACTTTCTCAGAAATTAAGAATGAGCACCAGTGGGCCCCCACCCAAGAAACTGAAGCAAGCCAAATTAAGCTTTGCCCCAGTAAGCAAAGAGAGTAGCTCTAAAGACACCCCTGATGACCCTTTTCCTGATGACTTCGGCATCCTTAAGTCCGTTCCACAGCGTGGAAGCAGTGAAAGCTCAGACGACTGCAATAAACAAATTGAGTCTGCCACAGCTGTCATAATAGAAGGGTCTAACTGTACAGGTTTCACAAATAAGTACGACATTGGAAACTACAGTAAAGCGCACGGGAGGAAATTGCTGAACGATGAAACAAAGTTGGCCCTCATTACAGACTGCTGGGTACCTGATTCCTCCTTCAACTTCCCACAGTGTGCAAATTCTAGGAGACGATTTCAACATAGCTGGCTAAAACGATACAACTGGTTGGCATACAGCGATGCAGAGAAGGGTGTTTTCTGCAAACCATGTCTCATCTTTGCCCCTGAATCTGCCGGAGCACACGGCAATCAAATATTAAAAACCTTAGTAAGCACTCCCTTTAACAAATACAAAGACGCAATTGAAGTCTTCAACAAGCACAACAGTGCAAAGTATCATGCTGATGCTGTCAACTCATGTCAGATGTTTCTCAAGGTTGTGACCAACAAGGTACCAAGCATTGACAATCAACTTGACAACACAAGACAACAACAAATAATAACCAATAGACAGCGTATCAGACCTATGATTGAAACTGCTCTTTTTGGGAAGGCAGGAAATTTCATTTCGTGGTCACCGAGACAGCGGCAGTATCGCCAACATCGCCAACACATCCACGGAAAATGATGGAAACTTCAGGTCAGCCCTTCGTTTCCGCATCAACGCTGGAGACAATTATCTGAAGAGGCACATAGAAACTGCAGGAGGAAACGCCATGTACACAAGTTGGAACACACAAAATGAGATCATCAACACCGTTGGAGATATTATCTCTGAAAAGATAGTTGATGAAGTGAAGGATGCGAAATACTTCAGTGCATTGGTGGATGAGACAACAGACTGTTCCACAAAAGAACAAATGAGCATGACAGTGAGATATGTGCATGATGGCAAAGTATGTGAGAAGTTTTTGACTTTTGTAACAGTGAATGATCTCACAGGACACGGACTTGCGAAAAGCATACTTGACATACTCCATGAGAAAACTCTAGATCCCATGAATATGCGTGGTCAAGGTTATGATGGGGCTTCGGCTATGAGCGGGCAATTTAATGGAGTCCAAGCATGCATAAGAGAGAAGAACCCACTCGCAGTGTACACACATTGTGCAAGTCATGTATTAAATCTGGTTGTCTCTCATGGAAGTAACTTACCTACAATACTAAACACGATCAGCACCATTCAGGAGATTTGTTCGTTTTTTGGTTCTTCGGCCAAGAGACAAAGCCTCCTAAGTGACTACATCACCAAGACGGCCCCAGAGTCGTCACACAAACGTCTGAAAAACTATGCACCACAAGATGGGTTGAGAGGCACGAGGCTGTTAACGTCTTCTATGAACTCTACGTCCCTATAGAGGAGGCCCTTGAGTATGTGTCACATAATGGTGACAGATCATCGTCGCAAAGAGTGTACACATTGCTTACTGCTCTCAAATCTTCAGTATTTATCGTGGCCACAACCATACTAAACCGGCTCAGCGGAGTCCTCCTACCCTTATCCCGGAAATTGCAGTCACCTACATGTGACCTCGTTGGATGCGTTAGACTTGTGCGTGATGTGCAGCAGATCATCAAGCAAATGAGGGAAAACAGTGAAGAAGAGTTTGGAAGGTTGTTTAGTGACGCAACGAAGTTGGCTGATGAAGTAGACGGCGTCATACACAAACCACGGACAGCATCTCGTCAAACAGCTAGAGAAAATAATCCATCTCAATCAGCTGAAGAATACTTCAGGGTATCAATGTTTGGCATCTACATTGATCAATTGCTAAGTGAACTCAGCACAAGGTTTTCAGTCCACTTTGAAAGATGCGCCAAACTACAGTACATATTGCCTGCATACTGCAATGATACCAACTTCAATCAACTCCAGGACATTGTGCAAATGTACGCACAAGACATCGAATCTGAAGGCATAGTGAGAGGCGAGTTTGATATGTGGTGTGCGCGGTGGAAAAATGCTGTCGGTAATGTACCATCTTCACCTACAGAGACTCTGACTTCAGTACCAGGATTGGCGGACCTGTACCCGAATATACACACACTTATCACGATATTTGCAGTCATCCCTGCTACCTCAGCTACTGCAGAACGCACCTTCAGTACCCTTCGTCGCCTTAAATCCTACTTGAGGTCAACCATGAGCAACCAGCGTCTGACAGGCCTTGCTTTGATGGCTATACATAGAGCAATAGATGTGGACATCGATGACGTCATAAATCGGATGGCACTAAAGCGTCGTAGATTGGACTTTTCACTTTAATGTTATTGCCTCACTAGATTTATTAAGTAAAGTTGTACATTTGTCACAAATAAATGATTTTTTTTTCAATCTACAACTATAGGTATCATAAATGAAAGGATTAGGAGCCAGTTTTGAACACCCTTATTATTATACCCTATGCCTCTACCTAACCAGTTTTTGAACACCCTTACATCCTATGCCTCTACTAGGACTATAGAGGTTAAAAATTGCTGCCCCCTATTATACTAATGGCACCGTGGTCACGTTGTTAGACTGCAGGGCTTGCAATCACAAGGTTGTGAGTTCGGAATCCCAGGCTGACCGCTGATTTCACAATGCCTATATTAAGTATTGTCGTCTAGTTACTGAATCACAATTGATTGATTTGTGCAGTTTATAATTATAGATGATACACTAATGTTTGTGTGTGAGTGAGATTGGCTTTTGCCAGCTTGGCGTTTATGCCCCTCCATGGGAGGTTACCGAGTTCCTAATGGGAAGATCCATCCATACATATTATACATACATACAACCCAAAATTACATACATACATATACATACTAGGCCTAGTTGATTTGTGAGAGTAACATTTTCTTTGAGCCCCCCCCCCCCGACAAAATCCTGGGTGCGCCGTTGGGCCTTGGCTCATGTCAAGCATAGAATGACAATCAATATCTGAATATCATTGCTGCCAGAGTTAGGATCCATTGGGGAGAATAAAAATGCACTTCCGTTAGTAGATGGTGCAGAAAACAACTGACCCAATTAAGAGTGGCCTATCTAGGTCTTGTTAAAGCATAGAGGTTAAAGCAACTCTCCCGTTCGTAAGCGTGCGCATTGGTATTATGCGCATTCTTTTAGCTACTTCCGGTTCCAAAGCTGGCATACCATTGTGTGTAATTTAACCTAAATTCCTTGAATTTAACGTTCAAAAACGATTCATGAGGCAGAAATTTACTTTGTTAATAATATTTCGAGTCTTTACAACACATATGTTAAACGCAAGTATCAAGCTTTCCAATTTCTTGCGTAAATCCTTAAAGAAAAGGGTGGTCAATGCATTTCCAATGAGCTTCCGATGATCGTTGGAGGCAGCACGTGCGAAGTGGGCGTGGTTTATATTGGAATTACGTCACACTTACCAGCAGGATACACTACTGGTAACATAAATAATCCCAGTTTTACATAAACCTTACTTTGTGTCAAGATAATAATGATATCAATTATCACTTGAAATGATCACTTTGACTTTAGGTGTTATCGTTTCAGTATAAAATCGTGAAATACTTGTTAAATTAATTTCTGTCTTCACTAAGACAGAAATTATACTTAATGCAAATAGTCAGAATGAAAACAAACATTCAGAATGCATTTGCATGTTTTTTTCCCTGGTTATCAACAAAATGAAATAAGCTGAAATTTTCACAGGTTGTATATATATATCTCCGGTATCTGGTCATAGATCGGGCTTCAAAGTCGGTGCGGCGAGGCCTCACAAATCGGGCAAACGTTCGTAACCCTTTGTAAAAAAAAAGTCATTTAAAACACAACGCGGCAAAATTCCAATCGATCCAGCAATTTTGGCTGCAATTGGACATCGTTTCGTAGCGAAACAAAAAAGTAAAGTATGGATGCATTTAAAGACATTTTACTAACAATGTACACTGACTTTAACATGCTTTAACTGAGTCCAACAAATAATAAGAAATCATTCTCGGGATGGGATATAAACGAGTGCTTTACAAAGGTCTAGTCTGCAGACTCGGGAGACTCGGAAGGGACTCGAACCCACGACCGTCTTAAAAATACAGCTAGATTAAAATATGTGTGCATGCACCATGGGTATGGCTTCCTAAATGTATTTGTTCAAGGACTGCGTCTTCACCCATCCCCATTCCCAGAGCGATGTTCTAGAATCACAATGGAAACATGTTGCATCACCCAAAAGTAGAGCAAAACAGAAATTGTACCTAGTTTGAATTTATATAGGCTAGGCCCACAGGCTAATAGTTTAGGCTTTTGGTAATTTTCATAAAATGAAAATGTGTTTATATTTACCCAAAAGCTCATAGGTCTATTTTGTGTGACGTTGGTGACGGTATCCAAATAGTTACACTGCGAAATATCGGGGTGTAAAAAAACAACAGTGGTGACCATTATTAAGTAACTTGATCGCCCAATTTGCTTGACATATTTCTTTTTTCGCTCCAAAAATAACTTATGTTAAATTTGTGTTTTATTTTTTGATGTGAATTTACAAAGTATGGTTTGTTTGAATACCGGTGTAGTCCTGCTAGGGGGAAAAACGATTCCCTGTTAATTTATAGGCAATGGAAATGGAATTTCCCAATCTACTCATAAATGTGTGAACTGAAACTTGTTCAGATTGGTTTCTGTACCGGTAATTAGGTGTTCGAGCGACAGCGCGAACACCTATTGTTTTTGTACTGTTTTTTTTTTTACTCAGCGGCGATTGTCCGGCAACAAAGGCATCCTTGCTAATCATATACAGCCTTCAAACTTAACACATGAACAGAACTTAACAAGCTGACGAAAACGTTGCTGTGACGTCATGGTGACGTCATCAGGTGTCGTATTACATTAATTCAAAGTTTAATATTTCAAAAATAATAACTCCTAAACCACACAACGGAATTTTTCAATCCACACATCATCGGATAGGTCTTGAAAAACCGAGCAAAAGTTACAGACATGACCCCAATTTGACATTGCCTTCCGTGTGAAACCGGACGTTTAAGTGATAGAACTTAATGAGCTCATTTCTGTCCGACTGTATAGGCATAATGCAAACAAGTGCAAGGCTTTCATTTATCTGTAAACATGGTGTCGTACGTGATCAGTTAAATTGATTGGTAAGATAATAAGTCATAATTATGAAAAAAATAAATCGTAATTATGACTTATTTCAGTCATAATTATCAAATAATAAGTCATAATTATGAGATATTTAACTCATAATTATGACTTATTTAAGTCATAATTATGATATAAAAAGTCATAATTATGCCAAGTCATAATTACGACATAATAAGTAATAATTATTGGATATTAAGTCATAATTATGACTTAAGCCCAGTATTTTTTTCTATGTCCCTTTAACGCTTCCGTAACTTTTAGGTACCAATTAACATTAATTTAAAGTTTACTATTTCGAAGATTAAAATTCTTCAACCACTCAATGTATATTACAATGATACACATCGATCAGCAGAAAGCTTCCGAAAGAATATAAGAATGACGTGATTCTTATTTGCCCTTGTGTTCCGTAGCGGAAGGTGAAAATAAAAGTATGTCCATACCTCTCGGTAAGTTTGTTTGGTACGTACCACGATTGGAATAAACTCTTACAAAAGCCATAACCAAAATGTCCCCCCATGAACAAAATCACAAATTTTAAACAATAGATGACAAATGACGCAAATATGAATATTTTTTAATTTTTCTATTTAAAGTGAGTTAGATAAGATCCACCTTTACTAAAACAACCCGAACACCTAGTGTTTGTAATCAAACACTAAATTTCTAGTAACTTTTGTTTTTCTTGTAAAATCAGCTTATGTAAGTAATCGAATCTTAAACTTTTAATTTTAGTTTTAACACGTGGGAAAGTCGAATAATTACTGATTGTAATTTATTTGTCATTATTTTTTGCTTAAGATTTTTCTGTTTGTCTCAGGTAAAATTTTACACTTTAAAGAGAAGATAAAATTAAGCATCGGTTACAAAATTACAAAATGCCGACCACAATTTACATAAATAGAAATGCATTTCAGACACCTTATTTAAAAACAATTCAACATTTAACTGAAAAACAACATCAACAGGTTAACTACCCCCAACAATATTACAGTGATAAATAACATTATAAATGTAGCAGATATGAACATGAATATATCAATATTAATTATAAATACAAAATGACAGCGTAAAATAATGCTTTTGTACTTTTCCCTGTTTGTTAACAGAGAAAACTTAAGATAGGACATGAAATGATTTACAAAAGACAGGCATGACAGCTTCGACCCAACAGAGTAATCAGTAAAAGATAAGGTTAAATTTATCTATTTACAAATATGTATCCATCTTAACTGAAAAACAACATTTGGAGGATAATATTACTGTACTCAAACAATAATTATTACAGTGATACATAACTATGTAGCAAATATAATAACAATAATTTTAGGCAAAATGATGATTTTAATTGAAATGTAGCACATTAACCCTAACCCCCTAGGTATTCTGGCCAGGAACCTTCCTGAATCCTCCCAAATCTATCAGTGCACTTTTGGAAACATGCCCTTATCTTCATAATGCACCATGCATTTTCGTTGATCTTTCATATTCAGCACTTATGGCCTGTACTTCTTGCCAGGTAGTAATTTTGCCCCATTTGAAGAGGTGAAAGTAACATTTTCTAACAGTGCTGTATTTTTTCCCAAGAAGTGCCCCTTGGAGGATTTTACAGGATTTGGGGTAGTTAGGGTTAATGATTATGCCAACAATGATGGCAATTGTGGTAAATTGTGTTTTCCTGTACAAAAATTGTCAATATTTGTCAATCGTTAGTCCATAACATGCATGTAGTTGCTGCGTGCATTTTCATTCACCAGTGCGAGAATTGAAAAAGTACATGTAGCCCTTGTGAGACACAAACATGTCCATATTTTTTTATTACATAATTGTTACCAGCAATTTCTCTTCAAGCAATATACTATAATAATAATAATAATAATAATGTGTGGACTTATACAGGGCGACTCAAAAAAAAGGTAATCCACAAATAATGAGTTAATATGACCAGGTTATGAGATTTATGATTATAAACATGATTGCATCATGAGGTAGGGGCTATTAGCTTTCCATTGATACCATCCTTGCATTCATGCGATCACACATCACTGAGCACCATTGTCTTGAAAATGGAACATCAAATTCCAAAATGTGCAGGTTGGTGAATAATGGGCCCAATGGGCAAACATCCAGAGGAATTGGGCTCATATCCAAACAGAGACAAGATACGTAGGTTACAGGACACACATTTAAATGATTGAAAGAAAACATATCTTATTCATGATAATGATTTTATTTGATAAGATCATTAACCCTTTAGGCACCAACACCTTCCACATGTCCTCGAGATATTGGTGAGTTACAGGATCGTATCACCCACGAAGTCAACATTCTGCGCAATGACCCAGCTATGTTGAGAAGAGCTGTGCAAGGCATGCATTGTCGCTGTGGACTTTGTGTGGAGAGGAGGTGGACATGTGGAAGGTATTGGTGCATAAAGGGTTAATGATCTTATCAAATAAAATCATTATCATGAATAAGATATGTTTTCTTTCAATCATTTAAATGTGTGTCCTGTAACCTACGTATCTTGTCTCTGTTTGGATATGAGCCCAATTCCTCTGGATGTTTGCCCATTGGGCCCATTATTCACCAACCTGCACATTTTGGAATTTGATGTTCCATTTTCAAGACAATGGTGCTCAGTGATGTGTGATCGCATGAATGCAAGGATGGTATCAATGGAAAGCTAATAGCCCCTACCTCATGATGCAATCATGTTTATAATCATAAACCTCATAACCTGGTCATATTAACCCATTATTTGTGGATTACATTTTTTTGAGTCGCCCTGTATAGCGCACGTATCCACCAACTAAGTGGTGCTCAAGGCGCATTCTTTTTTACGTGCATTACTATGTGCACTTTTAGGAATTGAAATTAAAATTGATAAACACAAAAGGAAAACATAATGCTTTTGTACTTTTCCCTGTTGGACAGAACAAAACTTAAGATAGGACATGTATGAAACTATTAAAAGCTTAGACCCAACACATTAATCAGTAAAAGATAAGGTTAAATTAATAATAATAATAATAATAATAATAATAAAGATTTTTAGCGCGCACATATCCACCCTGCTGGGCGCTCAAGGCGCGGAAACAAAGAAAAACATGAATTACAAACAATATACAATGATAGCATGAGGGGGAAAAAAGGGAAAAAAATTATGTACCGAGATACATGTACCTACAATGCAATTACAAATATACATCATCTTTGAAGAGTTGTGACATAAGATGAGTTTTAAGCATCGATCTATTTACAAATATGTATCCATCTTAACTGAAAAAAAACATTTGCAGGATAACGGTAGCCAAACAATAATATTAGTGATGAATAACATTACAAATAGTACAATCCTATTTTTCCTATTTAAAGTTAGTTAGATAACATTCACCTTTACTAAAACAACCCAAACACCTCGTGTTTGTAATCAAACAAACACTAAATTTCTAGTTAGGTGTTCGAGCGACAGCGCGAACACCTATTGTTTTTGTACTATTTTTTTTACTTCATCTCAGCGGCGATTGTCCGGCAACAAAGGCATCCTTGCTGACGAAACCGTTGCTGTGACGTCATGATGACATCATCAGGTGTCGAATTACGTTAAATCAAAATTTAATATTTCAAAAAATTATATCTCATGAACCACAAAAGATATTTTCACAATCTTTGCATCATATGAAAGATCTTGAATTATGTGATTTTTCGTACACAGATGTGACCCCAATCTGCCCTCTCCTTCCGGTTGAAACCGGAAGTTGAATATTTCAAAAATTCATATCTCATGAACCACAAAAGATATTTTCACAATCTTTGCATCACCTTAAAGATCTTGAATTATGTCACATTTCGTACACAGACATGACCCAATTTGACCTCTCCAATCGGTATGATTTTTGTTTTAATTGTTACTAATTGCTAAATGTAAACTTTGAAGAAGACATTTAGTTAAATATGGGGCATTTTTGAAGTGTTTAATTGTTTAAATTTAGCGAATATTTGGTCATAACATCGGAGATAATTCACATACATAAGATCGCTATATTGTTGCGTGTATCGTTTAAAGGTACACACCGTCCTAAAAGTGCAAAAAATGCGATTGATAGAATGATAGATAATCCTTTTTTGGAGGTTTTCTTCAAAAAACAAAATCCGGGTATCATGTAATTACTGAGAAATGTCCAAAAAACAACAATAAGGTCAAATGTCACGTATACGCATTTCCAGTAGCCTACACGACCTCTACGGCAATTGCAGATTGTATTTAGACTGGTACCTCTGCAATTGCACACCATTGTGATTGTAGCAAGAGGAACAGGGTTCCAGTCTGTACAGTTTGTATTCGTTGTAAACACAAACCAAAACCACAAACGATCACAGAATTCCTGGATTTGATTGTAACCAGGTGCACGTCGATGTGCAAGATCATCCCAAAAAATGAGGGAAAATGCTGTTTATGTCTCGGGTAAAATTTTACACTTTAAAGAGAAGATAAAATTAAGCATCGGTTACAAAATTACAAAATGCCGACCACAATTTACATAAATAGAAATGCATTTCAGACACCTTATTTAAAAATAATTCAACATTTAACTGAAAAACAACATCAACAGGTTAACTACCCCCAACAATATTACAGTGATAAATAACATTATAAATGTAGCAGATATGAACATGAATATATCAATATTAATTATAAATACAAAATGACAGCGTAAAATAATGCTTTTGTACTTTTCCCTGTTTGTTAACAGAGAAAACTTAAGATAGGACATGAAATGATTTACAAAAGACAGGCATGACAGCTTAGACCCAACAGAGTAATCAGTAAAAGATAAGGTTAAATTTATCTATTTACAAATATGTATCCATCTTAACTGAAAAACAACATTTGGAGGATAATATTACTGTACTCAAACAATAATTATTACAGTGATACATAACTATGTAGCAAATATAATAACAATAATTTTAGGCAAAATGATGATTTTAATTGAAATGTAGCACATTAATGATTATGCCAACAATGATGGCAATTGTGGTACCGGTAAATCATATGATTGAGAAATGATGGTACAATCCCATTCAGTGACACTTCATCTCTGTTGACTTGTTTCACTCAAATTGTGTTTTCCTGTACAAAAATTGTCAATATTTGTCAATCGTTAGTCCAAAACATGCATGTAGTTGCTGTGTGCATTTTCATTCACCAGTGCGAGAATTGAAAAAGTACATGTAGCCCTAGTGAGACACAAACATGTCCATATGTTTTTATTACATAATTGTTACCAGCAATTTCTCTTCAAGCAATATACTATGTGCACTTTTAGGAATTGAAATTAAAATTGATAAACACAAAAGGAAAACATAATGCTTTTGTACTTTTCCCTGTTGGACAGAACAAAACTTAAGATAGGACATGTATGAAACTATTAAAAGCTTAGACCCAACACATTAATCAGTAAAAGATAAGGTTAAATTAATAATAATAATAATAATAATAATAATAATAAAGATTTTTAGCGCGCACATATCCACCCTGCTGGGCGCTCAAGGCGCGGAAACAAAGAAAAACATGAATTACAAACAATATACAATGATAGCATGAGGGGGAAAAAAGGGAAAAAAATTATGTACCGAGATACATGTACCTACAATGCAATTACAAATATACATCATCTTTGAAGAGTTGTGACATAAGATGAGTTTTAAGCATCGATCTATTTACAAATATGTATCCATCTTAACTGAAAAAAAAAACATTTGCAGGATAACGGTAGCCAAACAATAATATTAGTGATGAATAACATTACAAATAGTACAATCCTATTTTTCCTATTTAAAGTTAGTTAGATAACATTCACCTTTACTTAAAAACAACCCAAACACCTCGTGTTTGTAATCAAACAAACACTAAATTTCTAGTTAGGTGTTCGAGCGACAGCGCGAACACCTATTGTTTTTGTACTATTTTTTTTACTTCATCTCAGCGGCGATTGTCCGGCAACAAAGGCATCCTTGCTGACGAAACCGTTGCTGTGACGTCATGATGACATCATCAGGTGTCGAATTACGTTAAATCAAAATTTAATATTTCAAAAAATTATATCTCATGAACCACAAAAGATATTTTCACAATCTTTGCATCATATGAAAGATCTTGAATTATGTGATTTTTCGTACACAGATGTGACCCCAATCTGCCTCTCCTTCCGGTTGAAACCGGAAGTTGAATATTCAAAAATTCATATCTCATGAACCACAAAAGATATTTTCACAATCTTTGCATCACCTTAAAGATCTTGAATTATGTCACATTTCGTACACAGACATGACCCAATTTGACCTCTCCAATCGGTATGATTTTTGTTTTAATTGTTACTAATTGCTAAATGTAAACTTTGAAGAAGACATTTAGTTAAATATGGGGCATTTTTGAAGTGTTTAATTGTTTAAATTTAGCGAATATTTGGTCATAACATCAGAGATAATTCACATACATAAGATCGCTATATTGTTGCGTGTATCGTTTAAAGGTACACACCGTCCTAAAGTGCAAAAATGCGATTGATAGAATGATAGATAATCCTTTTTGGAGGTTTTCTTCAAAAACAAAA
>CM055820.1:21158622-21309781 GCA_029582265.1 Zoroaster sp. YZ-2022
ATCCATCTTAACTGAAAAACAACATTTGGAGGATAATATTACTGTACTCAAACAATAATTATTACAGTGATACATAACTATGTAGCAAATATAATAACAATAATTTTAGGCAAAATGATGATTTTAATTGAAATGTAGCACATTAATGATTATGCCAACAATGATGGCAATTGTGGTACCGGTAAATCATATGATTGAGAAATGATGGTACAATCCCATTCAGTGACACTTCATCTCTGTTGACTTGTTTCACTCAAATTGTGTTTTCCTGTACAAAAATTGTCAATATTTGTCAATCTTTAGTCCAAAACATGCATGTAGTTGCTGTGTGCATTTTCATTCACCAGTGCGAGAATTGAAAAAGTACATGTAGCCCTAGTGAGACACAAACATGTCCATATGTTTTTTATTACATAATTGTTACCAGCAATTTCTCTTCAAGCAATATACTATGTGCACTTTTAGGAATTGAAATTAAAATTGATAAACACAAAAGGAAAACATAATGCTTTTGTACTTTTCCCTGTTGGACAGAACAAAACTTAAGATAGGACATGTATGAAACTATTAAAAGCTTAGACCCAACACATTAATCAGTAAAAGATAAGGTTAAATTAATAATAATAATAATAATAATAATAATAATAAAGATTTTTAGCGCGCACATATCCACCCTGCTGGGCGCTCAAGGCGCGGAAACAAAGAAAAACATGAATTACAAACAATATACAATGATAGTATGAGGGGGAAAAAAGGGAAAAAAATTATGTACCGAGATACATGTACCTACAATGCAATTACAAATATACATCATCTTTGAAGAGTTGTGACATAAGATGAGTTTTAAGCATCGATCTATTTACAAATATGTATCCATCTTAACTGAAAAAAAAAACATTTGCAGGATAACGGTAGCCAAACAATAATATTAGTGATGAATAACATTACAAATAGTACAATCCTATTTTTCCTATTTAAAGTTAGTTAGATAACATTCACCTTTACTAAAAACAACCCAAACACCTCGTGTTTGTAATCAAACAAACACTAAATTTCTAGTTAGGTGTTCGAGCGACAGCGCGAACACCTATTGTTTTTGTACTATTTTTTTTACTTCATCTCAGCGGCGATTGTCCGGCAACAAAGGCATCCTTGCTGACGAAACCGTTGCTGTGACGTCATGATGACATCATCAGGTGTCGAATTACGTTAAATCAAAATTTAATATTTCAAAAAATTATATCTCATGAACCACAAAAGATATTTTCACAATCTTTGCATCATATGAAAGATCTTGAATTATGTGATTTCTCGTACACAGATGTGACCCCAATCTGCCCTCTCCTTCCGGTTGAAACCGGAAGTTGAATATTTCAAAAATTCATATCTCATGAACCACAAAAGATATGTTCACAATCTTTGCATCACCTTAAAGATCTTGAATTATGTCACATTTCGTACACAGACATGACCCAATTTGACCTCTCCAATCGGTATGATTTTTGTTTTAATTGTTACTAATTGCTAAATGTAAACTTTGAAGAAGACATTTAGTTAAATATGGGGCATTTTTGAAGTGTTTAATTGTTTAAATTTAGCGAATATTTGGTCATAACATCGGAGATAATTCACATACATAAGATCGCTATATTGTTGCGTGTATCGTTTAAAGGTACACACCGTCCTAAAAGTGCAAAAAATGCGATTGATAGAATGATAGATAATCCTTTTTTGGAGGTTTTCTTCAAAAAACAAAATCCGGGTATCATGTAATTACTGAGAAATGTCCAAAAAACAACAATAAGGTCAAATGTCACGTATACGCATTTCCAGTAGCCTACACGACCTCTACGGCAATTGCAGATTGTATTTAGACTGGTACCTCTGCAATTGCACACCATTGTGATTGTAGCAAGAGGAACAGGGTTCCAGTCTGTACAGTTTGTATTCGTTGTAAACACAAACCAAAACCACAAACGATCACAGAATTCCTGGATTTGATTGTAACCAGGTGCACGTCGATGTGCAAGATCATCCCAAAAAATGAGGGAAAATGCTGTTTATGTCTCGGGTAAAATTTTACACTTTAAAGAGAAGATAAAATTAAGCATCGGTTACAAAATTACAAAATGCCGACCACAATTTACATAAATAGAAATGCATTTCAGACACCTTATTTAAAAATAATTCAACATTTAACTGAAAAACAACATCAACAGGTTAACTACCCCCAACAATATTACAGTGATAAATAACATTATAAATGTAGCAGATATGAACATGAATATATCAATATTAATTATAAATACAAAATGACAGCGTAAAATAATGCTTTTGTACTTTTCCCTGTTTGTTAACAGAGAAAACTTAAGATAGGACATGAAATGATTTACAAAAGACAGGCATGACAGAGTAATCAACAGAGTAATCAGTAAAAGATAAGGTTAAATTTATCTATTTACAAATATGTATCCATCTTAACTGAAAAACAACATTTGGAGGATAATATTACTGTACTCAAACAATAATTATTACAGTGATACATAACTATGTAGCAAATATAATAACAATAATTTTAGGCAAAATGATGATTTTAATTGAAATGTAGCACATTAATGATTATGCCAACAATGATGGCAATTGTGGTACCGGTAAATCATATGATTGAGAAATGATGGTACAATCCCATTCAGTGACACTTCATCTCTGTTGACTTGTTTCACTCAAATTGTGTTTTCCTGTACAAAAATTGTCAATATTTGTCAATCGTTAGTCCAAAACATGCATGTAGTTGCTGTGTGCATTTTCATTCACCAGTGCGAGAATTGAAAAAGTACATGTAGCCCTAGTGAGACACAAACATGTCCATATGTTTTTTATTACATAATTGTTACCAGCAATTTCTCTTCAAGCAATATACTATGTGCACTTTTAGGAATTGAAATTAAAATTGATAAACACAAAAGGAAAACATAATGCTTTTGTACTTTTCCCTGTTAGACAGAACAAAACATAAAATATGACATTATGAAACGATTAACAAAAGACAGGCTGAAAAGCTTAGACCCAACATATTAATCAGTAAAAGATAAGGTTAAATTAAATTAGATTGCATTTTAAGTTGGCATTCATGATTTCAATTAACTCATCGTAAGGATTTTTTAAAGAATTTATTTCTTTTTTCTTTCGTTTATGGGCAATCAATTTCAGGGTAACAGTTTTCCAATGCGCCCTTGACAACAAGTTTTCAGGCACTGAGTTAAATACAAAATCAATTAAATTTGATTTTGAGGCAAGAGATCTAAATCTTCTTTTTAACTTATGTATTTTATTTCTTTTCTTTTTATTATTTTATCAACTTAATTAAATTTACTTTTGCAAATGGAATGATGTGTACAATTTTTAAACGAAAAGCATCAATAAATTTCCCACAATGATTGTTTAATAAACAATGTGGCAAAAAAGAGTCTAGAAAAACAAAATGGTTGGTAAATTTTTCCAAAACTATTGCGTGTTTACTTTTAAATATTGGTTTTGGTTAGCCGGTTAGCAAATTTCTAAATAGTCAGTGAATTTTGTTTCATTTTAATTTATGTAATAATCAAATTATGTTTCATTATCATTAATAAATAAATTAATTAAAAAGATTAAGGCTTAAACATTTTAAGCATTATTCTGGTACAGAACCTTAAAACTTAACACATAGTTAGACCTTAACATGTAGTTGTATCCTAGATTGTGACGTCATGGTTAAGGCATCGGATATCGAATTACACTAAATCAAAGTTTAATATTTCAAAAAATCATATCTCATGAACCACAAAAGATATTTCCACAATCTTTCCCTCATCTTAAATACCTTGAACTATGCCACATTTCGTTCACAGACATGACCCTGATCTGACCTCTCCTTTCTTTCGAAACCAGAAATGTTTAAGTGAAGAAATATTCTGAATCACTATTCTGTAAATGTATACTTTTTGCTATCTTGAGAAAAAATTTGACAGAATTTTACCAAATTTGGCACAATTGACACCCATATTATGAGGAAAAATGTGAAGTATGAATGACTTCACATGATTGAACCGGAACTTACGGTTGGAAAAATTTAAAATTATATGGGATGACTGAACCAGAAGTTAATGTATTCAGTATAGCACATTATGTTATTTTATTATATATTATGAAAACTCATACCTCCTGAGGTAACTCTTGTCGTTTTATTTATTTTTATTTTTATATTCTATGACCACAAAACATCAAATTTAAAATAAAAAACATAGTGTTCCAAGTCACACTTGTTAATTTCTAATTTAATGCTAAATCTCACAACTTTTCCAAGTTCAACAGCCAATATCTCAAGACATAAATGACCTATTAGAAAACAAAAAACACAATTGAATTCCTTACATTAGCTTGTAATTCTTGTGAAATGAGTTACCATAAATGCTTTGATGGTCAAATTAGTGGCACACGAAGTAACGATTTTACCAACTTTAAAAGGTCATATCTCAATAACCGACAGAGGTATTCAAAAACAAATTGCACCGTTGATCTTCTCTCAGCTAGAGCTTCAATTTGATGTATAACTTGACAAATTTGGGGGAAGAAAAAAAAATAGGGTGTTATAGCTAAATAATGTAGGCCTAATCTTACCTGCTCAGTAAGGTGGAGAACATATGGATGATGATGGACATATACTTCAAATTATTCCAAGATATTTATTTCGTGAAAAATCAGGCATTTGTGGTATACGATGACTTGTCATGTTAGCTAGGATCATCCTAGCTACAGTCATGTCAGTCTGATCTTGTCAACTCCCCCATTAGTGACCAACACGGTCATAGTAAATGCTCAGTGGCAACTATCGTCCATGTACGTAATTCGCCGCAATCGTGAAATGACGCACTTACCTTTGTCTTAGCATTTCTCAGAAATTATTGAAAACATATGATTTACTGGAAAGTTATTGCTTGTAAAAGTGGAAAAAGTTGTTTAACCACTGATTTTACTAGATACAAATAGTAAGGGATTTACATGACCTCAACATTTTTTTTCACAAACATCTGTGAAACCAAAAGATATGAATGCTTTGCATTTGCAATGATTTTTTAAAGAAATACTGATCGTCAAAATGGACACAGTCCATAGAATAAGCGAATGAAGACTATTTAATTCGTTGGTGTTTATTTCGTCGGTTGTGGAAAATTATTGAGAAAATGAATCATTAATGTCATGGTTATGAAAAGAAATCTTTTATTTGACAAATTGTTAACAGCATTTTAACACATTTCAAAGTTTTAAAGTACTTTGTGCAAATATTTTAACCATCTTCCATTTTATTGGTCTTTCAAGAATATTGATTAAAGGTCCTATGAAATAGGTTAGTTTTTTCATTGTATACAATAAAGTATGCCTACTGGAACATATATTTGTCATTTGTAAATTTTTCCCCTCACGTTTATACCATACAAATATTAAATTTTAAATTTAGGGGGTGCTTTTCGACACGCCCATACCCCTCATTAACATAAAATTCGTGACGTACACTGAGGCAATTCCCGATCCACAGCACTTGGCCCAAGTATGCGTCGTATACGGCGCACCACTGCATGCAGAGTGTTGCTAGAGAAAAAGTTTCCTAAAGTTTTCTGTTAGGTTTGAAGCTTATTATTTTTGATAATGCCATCGACGTATGTCGCTGCAGGTTGCAGCAAACACCACCAAAGACGGTGTTAGTCTACACCGATTTCCGTTTGATCCAAAATACAGACGTATTTGGACGACTAAAGTGAAGCTATCGGAACACTAACGGAACACTCATTCTTATGTCTTCGAGCAGACATGCTTTGAACAGGGCCTTCACAGCCAATTAGGTATGGCTTATAAGGTCATGCTGCTACCAGATGCAATTCCAACGATATTCCCGCTAAGTAAGAAGGCTGTGAAGGCTCCAACGAAGAAGAGAGGTGTTTTTTAAAGCGAGAAAGACTCAGGGTAAGTGGCCATTTAGTAATACTCCCATGCATAACCCAGTGCACTTCCGTGCAAAACGACATGTTCACACCATGCTCACCGTTTCAGTGTTCACGGCATGAAAACATGCCGTGATTTTCCACATTAATAAAAACATCGTGTCTGATTTTATATCCTGGCAAGACAAACATAAAAATATTAAACCTTTCTCATTATGCCTGTGCATGTTCTGAGTTTTTTGTAAATGATCAGAACTTTGACTCAACTGTTTCTGTTATTCCATAAAATAACACCGTTCGGTGTGCGTTCCGACCGCATGATGGGGGCTTGCGCTGCGTTTCACGGATAACTCTCCTCTCTTTCGGATATGTTTTTGCGTGTTACTGCTATAGCTTTTCGTAGAGTAATTCTCCCGTGCTTCTGGCCTAAAATGCGTCTGTGTGCATGACAACGCTAATCGTGCATTGTACCGTGACGGGGACAACTCGACCCTCTATAATTATTAGACTGTTATCCAATCAAAGTCTGGCACCAAACCATACCGCCTAGCTCCGCGAGTGTAAAATTCTCTGCCTTTGTGTACGTCACGAACGTTTCGTTAAAACTTCGAAAATTCGGGGGGTCAATTTTTGATTATTAGATAAACAATTAATAATCCACTCAACACAAAAACACATTTAAAATTGTTTTTAATTCAGACCAATCAATATAACAGCACCAAAAAATATAGTTTGGTAAATACACTCTTCACAGGACCTTTAAAAGTTTTGAGAGCTTCTCCAAATTATACCATTTTATTTTAAAAATCTAAAACAATATTTTTATTTTCAAGATTAAAAACAATTTTACAACCATCTGGAATAAGATGAAACATGATTCAACTGTTTGTCTTATTGAGTACATTTTCTGTGTCCCATCAACTTTAACAGTTTGGGGCGAGTCATTATACCAACATAATTTTTTTTGATGACCACTCTCAAAAAACGGCGCTCAAGACGTCCACGCATATGATCACGCATTGAAATTCAGCATTTTACAAGAGAATCCTTCACTGAAACAAACTGAAACACCAAACTGCTAATTTCATTTGTAAGTTACTGTCCAGTTGATGATATATCCTTAGGTGCATCATTTAGGGTAAATTGAGGATATAATAATTTAGGATTCTATTTTCTGAAGGGGAGGATTTTTTTAGAAGGGAAATAAAGTCCGAAAACCATCATAAAAGTAATTTTTTTGTAACCCCAAAAATCGATAGAATAATTTGTTAACTGGTAACTGGTAAGTGGTTGCAAAAAAATTCTTTAAAAAGCCTTAAGGATATGACATTCTTTCCGCCTCAGCCTTATCAGGGAAAGAATATCGAACCCAACGTCATCAAAGTTTAGAACGTCATCAAAGTTTAGAGCGCCCCCAGCGGCAGTTTTAAAAAAGATTATTTTCCAATCTCAGAAATTGAACCAAAGCAGGTATTAATGTTATTTTTTCATAATCATGAGGAGGTCATATATGACCTTCAAATCACCTGATCTGACCTTTACTTCCTGTCCAAACAGGAAGTTCCAATTCAGCACATTCTAACGCAAAATTGATATGTATTTTGAATATGAAATTGATATTGTTATTATAAAAGATGATACACCTATGATATTGACATCATCGATGATAATTTTATTGAACCAGAAGTTCACACGAACACCGTGTGTTTGTTCCAACAAACACTTGAGCTCTAGTTATTCCTATAAGCCTTATCGGAATTCCCAAGAGCATGCGCATTGACTTGAAAAACAACCTCGTACCTTGGAAAAAATAAGTACCCTTGCGTACGAGATATGTGAAAAGTTAATAGGGGGCGATTTTTTTGGTGATAAGTTGTAAGTTTTTTACGTATTATGACAACATTACGGATAATTTTTCTTTGAAATTGGTTAGATATAATAATTTAAGTATTCTGTTTCTGCTCTTTTCTAAGGTACGATGTTTTTTCAAGTCAATGCGCATGCTCGCGGTAATTCCGATATTGAAGGATCCTTATAAAATATGGGTTACCCTTTTACCAAAAGTGTTTTGGGCCATAAATTTGATTAACTGATTTGTGTTTGAAAGGGGACTTAAAAGTAATTACTAAGCATTCTTTGTCCGCACTAAATGTTTACTTTCTTCAGACGGGGGGCGCCGAGGGTCAGAGTGTAAATTAATATAATGTTGTTTTTGTGGGAAAAATATTTGAACTTTTTGCGTCAGCATAACTTGACAATAATCCTTAGCAATTGAGTGCGAGTTTCGACTGCATACTTTCAGTCCAACTCCAGGCCCTTATGAAGTGCTATTTTGCACCCTGGCTACTGAACCTCAATTTAGAAAAGTCGTTAAGAATTTGCCAGGAACGACAAATTATGATTGCGCGCACTTTAAGAAGTAGTTGTGAACTTGAAGAAAAATGTAGGTTGGAATTATATTGGCCCCTCGGTGACATATAAATCTTGAAGTTGACGCGTGAAAGAGTACCACCGGACGATCGGTATTGCGACATTAAAAAGTGTATGACCTTGACTCATGCCGTATAGGCTTATGTAGTGGCACGAATGCATTAACCCAGTGCGCAAGCCGCTGGCGGGCCGCCATGCGGCTGGAGTGGCTGCGCGGCATCGGCACGCCGCCCGCAACCGACAGTGGTCCGCCGATGGTAGCTGCCAGATAACCGAGCAGTAATTCATCATCGGTTTGCCGCTTGTGGACTGCTCACGGACCAGCGTATGGTCGTCCAGCCGAAGTCGGCCCGACGGAGGACCGAGCACGACAATTAATATTATTATCAAGATCAATTTAAGCTTTGTTGTAATTTACTTTTAAGGGGAAATATGCCAACGGGAGTTGAGATTCAGTTTGAGAGTAAACGTTACTTGATCGTTGGCGTTTTTTTTTTCCTTTTGTAACTTTTTAAAGCCGCCGCTGGTCCGAACATGGTCCGACCTCGGGCCGCCTGCAGTATTGATTTTTTATAAATCCCTCCTGTAATAATAACAAATAAAAAATAAACTACTAAAATGTGTTTAAATGTATCGTGCGATGGAACATGGATGGAACGACCACAGTGTGTTTTCTTTCGCGTGTAGTGGTCTTATAAAAAAAAATTCTCTGGATCGGTGGAGCTGGGCGATCCGGTCATTGCGTAACGTTACACATAAATTGCTCGGATCGTACCCAAAGCTTCTATAGTAAAAAATACCAGGCTGTTCGCTAGGTCCCACCACCGAACCAAAGGTTGGATGAGACCGGTGGGGCCGAGCGAAACTGGGCGGTACACTTCCGGGCAGAGGGTCGGGAACGATCTAGTGAACACTAACTGCAGCAAGCATGCAATAAACAAGCAATGTGTGCATGTGATATCTGTGTGACGTATCCACCTGAACGCGCGCGTGATCGACTGCATCCTCATTGGCTGTCATGTGGTTGTGTTACGTAAGCGCGCAGTCTTTCCAGGCAGACTAGCATGCGGCGCGCATGCGTGTGAGGGATAAACAGTTGACGCACATTTTTCACACATCTTAGATGCAGCCACGATTGCCAAAATTTATCGATAACGTCAGCGTGTGATTTAAGTTCATTTTCTTCATTTTTGAAAGCAAATATTCTTCAAAAAATCTCACCTCTTTGACGGTTGGACGACTACGTTAATTTCAGGTGAGTTTTTAGATGGAAACCAGTCATAACTTTGCAGATATGACCATGGGCGGCATGGCTACTCCAGGCCGCCTCTCCCGAACCGCATGGAGTGACATGAGTGTGTAAATTAAAGGGATCGTATATGTTTGGTATTTGGAACCGTACGTTTGTTTCAATTCTATATAACTGTAGAAAGTAGGCACCCTAGAAAGTATACCATTAAAACTAGCCTGTGAAAATTTCATGTCAAAAGCAGGGTTCGACCTAAGATCGGTCAGTAATAAACATCAGTTCCATTTCCGTTTCTGAAATCATTTTCAACATTTTAACAAGAATGTTTGTTTTAATTCTGGAGGTTTCTCGATGTTCATTAAAAAAAAAAAAAATGAATTTCAGTCTGTTTTGGAGGATTTATTACTTTTTGTTGTTGTAGGGTGGGGTTGGGTCCTTGGCCCTGAATATAGGCCTCCTCCTGCAGATGGACCTTATCAAGGGCTGATTTGATTATAGGCTAAAGGGGGCTTTCACACAACGATTTTTTCATGGGTTTTGTTGATCGGTGCATGGGAACAAAGCAATAATAATGTGAACACAATTGTTAGTAATATATTTCTTGATTAATCAGGGCTCCATATTATTTAAATGTAATACTGTTTTAAATCGTTGATTACACGGTGGTTATTTTATGCACAATATATACAGCCTACTGTGTAAGTTTATATCTAAGATGTGTAACTTGGATATTCTATGTGAATATCTCACTTGCTTGTAAATCATTTTGGAGTCACTTTGGCAATTGTCTCGTCACTAGCATTGAAAAACGAGGCAATCTTATCCATCCTGTCTGTCCGAGGGGGTTCCTTCGCGTCCTCACAGAGCCCCTACTGGGCCCACCCTGCGGCCCTGACGTTACATCGCTAATCTTTGGTACCATACTAGGAACCACAAACTGTCACTCACATATTTTCTGATGCCAAACATTTAAAAAATGTCATACTGTAGATATTTTGTAATGTATGTCATACCCACAGGTGTATGGAGCATGACGTAGCCGTGACTCTAACATAGTGTATGCCTAAGATTGACCTTAGCTGTCAAAAGTACATGCGCAGATCCAGGGGTAGTGGGGGCATTTGTACCATTCCCCTCCCCCAATGCATTTTAACCATGATGATTTTATAAGTGCCCATTGTTTTCACAGTGTGCACCATCACCCTTTTTTGCCGTGTGACCGCCCCTTTTCAGGTAATCTGGAGCCGCCCGTGAATGATCATCTTATTCCACCTCATTCATTGGCCGCGGTTTGGGATATTTTATTTCGTTACTGAGCAAATTTGTGTTGTGGCCGTTTGTTGTTGTACCACAGTGCATGCGATTCGCAGACAGTACCAGCCTTCCAAAACGATTTGCGGTTGGGTTCAATACTTCTTCTATCAGTGGTGTTTCCGACGGAAGGCAGGACGCCCGCGCACGCCCGTGCTTATAAAGGCAGTGCATATGCTGCTTGTCCTTCAGTTCGTGACAAGCCAGTGGATCCGATACTTGAGAGGTAAAAACCTTCGTTTACAGTCCAGTGAGTTGTAATTGCAATTAGAAAAAGAGAAAAACCCACTGGTTAAAGACAAACCATGACCACCAAACTGGACAGTCTAATATTCATCAGCGGGATGGTGTGGCTTGTCCTACTAATGGCTATCTTGACCGGCGCCAGCGCTAAGCCTTTGGACGAAGCCGGTTTCCAGTCCAGAAAACCAAGCCACCGAGACTGGTTTCGAACCAGGTCCTCGAGAACTGTGCCCGATTTTGTTTCGGGCGCTTTGGAGCAACTTCATCATCGAGAGAAGAGATTTCCAAAAGTGGTGAGTAGTAGAATATCACTATTATTTTTTCACAGGTTCGCTTTGGGTTGCTGTTTTAACGGGCCAATATCGTCACGATCAGAGCAGACTTTCAACCGGGCATGGAATCGGTGTCCTAGTTTAAGATGAACAACAGTGACTGAAAATTACTGGCTCATTTATGCAGCAGCAACGGTAATATGACTTTATCATGTGGGGTATTATTTTCAGTCACTGAGTTAATCTAAAACTGGCACTCTGATTCCATGCCCTGTTGATTTTGAAGATAATGTCCCTTTAAATTGCAACACATTTTTATTTTGGTTTGATTATACAATGGTATGTGTCCTTTATTTTTCAGTAGGAGGCATCGACTGGCTAAATCTTGAGTTACCACAATTAAAGATATGTCAGTGTTGTAGCAAACCTATTACGGAGGGACAGACAGAGAAATGACATGTTAACATATTTTGCTTATAAATCCAAATTATTGTCTGTCAGTTCAGAAATGTTGCTGTATTCCAATGGTCGAACGGACTATAAAGGCTCCCAGCACGAGCCGGCTAAGTGTTAAAAATGACGTTTGATATCCGAACAAGCTTGTAGAGTCAGCTAAATTAAAACATGTAAGCCTTACAGGTGTATTGTGACTCTGAAGATTTAATGGCATTTTCACTTCAGACGTTTTTGGGATAACATTGATGCGAGTGTCTGTCAAGTCCAGTATTAAGCGATAGCCGGAAAACAACCGCATTAAAATAATTGTTTATAACTTTCCACAGGTATCTCAAAGCATGCGTTTAAAGATGTACATTTATTTTACCGTGCTGAAAAAGTGAATTAAGAATGTGTTATACTTTCAAAAAAGCAATACGCACATAAAAACGCTTATTGAAGTCCCATTCTGTCGTAGATAATTACTTAATTTTGTAGCCGTACAATAATTTCACCTGCTTAATATTATTCCTACAAATCTCTCTTTCCCGCCATCTTGCCACTTTGCAAATTTTAACTTTGCTTATTGCTAGCATTTATATTTACTTATAAAAGAACCATTGCCCAGCCAACCAAACTATCATTTTCCTTCCACCAATTTATACATTTTTGTTAGAACAATTCACTTGGGGTTGGTTCAGTTGGGGGAACTTGGGGTGGGGCGGATTTTCAGTGGTGATCTTGAGGCTCTTTTGGATCCCAATCCTGAGCGGGGGCACCTGGGGGCACAGGCCTTGGGTTGGAGCACGTTCCCCCCCCCCCCCATTCTGAGCGTTTGGGGGCACCCAGCAGGCACAAGCCTCGTCCTCCCCTCCCCCTTTTCCCAATCCATACTTTTAACCCTAAACTACATGTGTTTATTTGCTTACTGGGCATTTTTCCAATTATATAACTGGCGAGAGTGACGTATATAAGTACAGTTTATTATTAGTAAGGACGGTTGCTCTCTGACAACTCCTTAAAGACTTGTCATTATTATGTGTGTTAAGTAAGCAAGTGCATAGGCTATTCTTATTAAAACCAGAGTAAGCGCGCCAATCTTAATGGATAGATACTAAAACATTTTGTGCTTTTTCTATTTGCGGGCTTGTATAATGATAACCAGAGGAAAGGATGGTGGGATTAAGCGTCGTGACATTAACGCACCTTGGGAGCGCCAGTATGTCCGTCAATATTCGTATTTAAGTAAGAAGACAATATTAGTCATTTTAAAACACCCTGGATTATTAGATCTTAAATTGGTGTCCGGTCGTGAAGAAATGGGTGATGAGGCTAGCACAATAACCTAAATAGACTAATTCATGAAAATGATAGTGTTACGATCCGCAAATCTTCAAACTATCCGAGTTTGGAACAAACTTTCTGTAAAATCCACTCATACCCAGGAATCTCATCAATTCTCTCTTCCCTGTAGGTACGGGAAAATCTTGAATGGCTTGAATCTTTGCTACTCGTGGTAGCACGTGACCTTGACCGACCACATGACCTAAGTAGGTCACTGTTGCTTTGGCAAACTCACTCTTTTTGAGATTTACCACCAGGTTTGCTTTTGAAAGCTTATCAAACAAACAGAGCACTCAAGTGTTTCAGATGGTCTTCCCAGCTATCGCTGTATACCAAAATGTCATCAATATAGACAACACAATTTTCTAGCCCAGCAATGACTTGACTCATCATTCTCTGAAACGTAGCCGGGGCATTTTTCATCCCAAAGGGCATCGTTTTACATTGGTACAGACCATCGGGTGTCACAAACGCCGAAATTTCTTTGGCTCGGCACTTGCCAATATCCCTTTAACAAGTCTACTTTACTGACAAATGCAGAATTTCCCACCCGATCAATGCAGTCTTCTAACCTAGGGATAGGATATGAATCAGTCTTAGTTTGTGCATTGACTTTTCGATAATCTATACAAAACCTAACAGTACCGTCAGGCTTTGGTACCATGACAATGGGAGAACTCCAAGAACTCTGACTAGGTTCTATAATGTCATGCTCTGAACTTAACCTCTTCCCGAACCTTCGATAATTTGTTAGGATTAAGTCGGTAGGGTGCCTGTTTTATCGGCCTTGAATTTCCTACATCAACATCATGAATTGCCACCGACGTACGGCCCGGTTTGTCAGAACAAATTTGCTCGTACTTTTGGAGTAGGTTTGATAAATCTGTCCGTTGGTCATTGTGCAAATGGCCAAGGATTTCATCCACGTTAGCAAAAATTTCACAATTTGAAAGCTGCACAGCGAAAAACTCAAGTTCAGACGTTTTTGTCTCAAGGTCTTCATTACATGAATTGTCAAGGTCGGGTTTTGACTCAATAACAGCTACCCCACTATGACCAAAATTATCACGCTCATAATATTTCTTGAGCATGTTAACATGACAAACTCTTTGGCTCTTTCTTCGGTCTGGGGTACTGATTACATAATTAACATCATTGAGTTTCTTTTGGATACAGTAGTGCCCACTAAACTTCGCTTTAAGGGGCAACAGCACTAGTACTTTCTCGCCGGGTTTAAAGATGTGGACCTCAGATTTCCTGTCTGCTCTTGTCTTCATGACCTGTTGAGACACCTTGAGATGTTCTTGTGCCACAGAACACGCCTTGGATAACCTCTCTTTGAAGTTCGACACATAGTCGAGCAGATTGGTCTCATCCTCCTCTGCCAAAAATCTCTCCTTAATTAGTTTCAAAGGCCCCCTCACCTCATGACCGTAGACCAACTCAAACGGAGTAAAACCAGTTGACTCGTTCGGTGAGTCCCTAGTGGCAAACAACAGAAAGGGAATTCCTTTGTCCCAATCTTCTGGGAAATCCTTGCAGTATGCTCTTATCATATTCTTGAGGGTTTGGTGGTACCTCTCCAGAGCTCCCTGAGACTGTGGGTGATATGCAGATGATTTCAACTGCTTGATCCCCAGCTCACGCAGGACTTCCTGAAACACACCCAACATGAAGTTAGACCCCTGATCGGACTGCACGTCTTTCGGTAAACCATATCTTGTGAAAAACTGCATAAGAGCCTCAACAACAACTTTGGCTGTTATCTTCCTCAGTGGAATGGCCTCTGGAAATCTGGTTGACAAATCCATGATGGTCAACAAAAACTGATGCCCGGACTTCGTCCGCGGTAGAGGACCAACACAATCCACTAGGACTCTCGTAAATGGCTCATCAAATGCAGGAATCGGTATCATCGGTGCAGGCTTGATTGATGGCTGTGGTTTCCCCACCATCTGACACGTATGGCACGTCTTGCAGAATTTCACCACATCTTGGTGTAGCTTAGGCCAATAAAAATGTGCCATGACTCTAGCTTGAGTCTTTCTGATGCCAAGATGACCTGCAACCGGAATCTCGTGAGCAATTCTCAAGATCTCATCACGGTAACACGGAGGAATAACAATTTGATGGACAATACTCCATTCTTCATCAGCTGGTCTCTGGGTAGGTCTCCATTTCCTCATTAACACGCCCGACTTGACGTAAAAGCATTCTGGAACCCCCTGAGCCTCTTCCTCAGAACACGCTGTCTGGGCGAGCTTCCTCAAATCTGGGTCCGCTTTCTGCTTCTGTATCAGCGAGGATCGGTTAAATTTAGCATCTTGAGACACTCCCTCATTTTCTTCAAAATTATTGAAAAAAGTTTCAGCCAGCCAAACACCAGAGTCCTCCTCTATAGGCACTGACTCTGCAACCTCCTTTTCCGTCTGTTTCATCTGAGATTTTGTCACTTCACATTCGGGGAAGATTTCTGGGAACTCCTCCTCCAAAGAATGAATTTCTGGCTCATCCACAGGTTCACCAGAGACAATAGGGGATGCCGACACTTTACCTCCCGCAACATCATTACCTAGCAAAAATCCGACACCTTTCATCGGTAGACTAGGAACAACTCCAACGTCCACAGGACCAGTGATCAAGTCACATTTCAAATTCACCCTATGCAACGGGACAGGCATAAAATTACCCCCAATACCTTGAATCAACATTTTCGCATTCAGTGAACTTTCTGGAGACAATGACAACACATCCTCCAGCATCAGTGACTGTGACGCGCCTGTATCCCTTAGGATAACAACTGAACTGCCGGCTTCATCAGACGCACACGAAACATCACCACGATAAACAAAATCTTTGTAGACCTCATCAACTTGGTTGATTTCATCAAACACCTTCGAAGAAGAAACGCGGTTGACATTGGCCTCACCGGACTTCCTACTAAGTAGAGTGTCCTTACAGACAAAAGCGACAGGCTTTTCAGAACGCTCTCGCTCGTCAGCGATGAACCTGAAACATCTCGCCTTCGTGTGGCCCTTTTTGTGACAGTAATCACACGGAGGAAAAAAAACTTCTTCTTTTGGTCCTCCTTGGCTCCACTTGGTGATGAAGACTTCTTATTCGATGGATCAGGATTTCCAGTGCTAGACTGTGCCTCGGAACCTGACTTTCCCTTATCAGTGTTTTTGTAGAAACCCTTTGACCGGAAATTAGTTTTACCCATACTGATATTGTGAGTTAATTCATAATCATCGGCTACCACTGCAAATTTCTTCTCAATTTTGAGAGATCGATACCATCGGTCAAAAAACTATTTCTTTTTGTCTAGCGAATTCGACAAAGGTCTGGCCATTTGATCTAGTCAATTTTCGAAATTTCTGCCTATATGCCTCAGGAACCAATTCATAAGCATTTAAAATAGTTGCTTTAACGGTAGCATATTCACTACACTGTTCCTCTGAAAGTGTGGCATAGACCTTTTGAGCCTTACCCACAAACGTGCTCTGCAAGAGCAAAGGCCAATATTTCTCAGGCCAACTAAGACTTTTGGCAGTTTTCTCAAAAGATAGAAAATATGTTTCAACATCATGTTCGTTGAATTTTGGCACCAACCTAACGTTCTTCGCTAGATCAAAGTCAATTGGAGTTTTCTCTTTGCCTGTGTCTTTCTTTCCAGTTCTTTAATTTTGAATTGATGTTCGAGTTCAAGCTTTCGTAGTTCAAATTCTCTTTCTTTTTCTTTTTCTTCAAAGTCAAGCCTGAGCCTTTCTTTTTCCAGCTCAATTTTGGCAAGCTCAATTTCTCGATCAGCAGTTTGCGGAGACTCAGCCATCTCTAGATTCAATTTTTCCGCAAGAACGTTCACTAGTTTTGCCTTCTTGACACTTCAAGAAATTTCTAGTTGAACATATTTAGCAACTTCATGCAACTCATCTTTTGTTAACAGTTGCAACCTATCGACTGACAAATCCTCAGCCTACACGAAAGCTTGTACCTCAAACTTACTAGCCAAAATTATTCTACACTACAAACTAGCAACAATATAACAAAGCGTGCAACCTTGCTTGACAGTTGTACAATAAAAGTAGTATGGCTTATTTTTATTCGATTTCCCGGACAGGCCCCCAATTTGTTACGATCCGCAAATCTTCAAAGTATCAGTGAATGCAAATTACTCAAAAAGCCTGAATTTTCTCAGATGCAACAAAGAAATCAAACAAGGTCACACTGATATAAAGAACAAAGAAACAAAGTGATTTAATAATGGAAATATCAACCGCTATAAATATCGATGGGGTTTAACAAGCGTACAATGATTAGGGTAAACAAGTGTACATTAAGAAAAGATCTTATACTAAATAAGAATATCTTACGGGCGAGGACTGAGCAGGCTCCAGCGAAAACGACACAAAAACAGTTCTCTGACACAGTGTAAATAGAGCTGGACGTGGGACGAATTCACCTCCAACAAACGGCCGGAAATAGACGAAACCACGGGGACACAAGTCGACTACCGTGACAAAAATATGGGAAAGAAGAAATCCTAAAAATACTGAACTGTAGATTTAGTTTACAATGTCTCTTCCGGAATTAAATTCAGCTCTCAGACACTTCACTCGGTCAAGACGAACTTTCTCAAAACACTCCACAGACGAGTCGTAAGCGACATCACAGGCCTAGCTGGTGTACACTGAAGTCTGGTTTTCAAGTCTTGTTTACCGAAGTCTTAATGGATTGCTCAAGTCTTGTTTAAAATCCTCTACCAGCCCGTATTTATAGTTTTTAATCCCTTCTAGAAAATACTAGAGATTTCTTCTTCACTTTACTTCTAGAAATTTCTGAAAATTACATCATTTTCCAAAAGAAACTTCCAGAACGTTCTAGTCAACATAAACCGTAAACATAATCCCGCCCCCTTTGAGGTCAACACGCGGTCACGCACGGATTATCTAACACTTGCGGTTTGTGTGTGTATGTAACAATAGTAATAACAACAAAAAAGTCTCAGTGGAAATTTGTTTTTCTTGTGATTATTTCACAAATGTGTCATAGCCTAATCATGATTTAATAGCAATCAAGAGCCAAAATGAAACATTCTTTCGGGATATATTTACTGAAAAATATGCTTTTCAAGATTTGTTTTGTGAAATGTGTCATTTTATAGGATTTGTTTTCCTTTCCTCAACTAAAATAGCAATATTTCGATGAAAAAGAAAAGTACCGGTGAAATAGCGCATAAGCGATACGTCTTTATTGCAATATCCTACGCTGTGACATTGAGATCTTCAATTACGCCTTAACTGCCGCGTATTAACAAGTAAGCGTACACAAAATCACTGTCTGATGAATAATAGTTATACTGGATAAGGTAAGATCAGATACTCATATTGCGAATTCGAAATTGCACCGTTGTTTTTGACTCTACAAACGTAACACCACTGCAATACTTCGGTCAAATCCAGCAGCATTCACGTACAGTATTTTTTTCGCCCAAGTGGGGGTGGAGGTCGGAGAAAGTGGAAATTTGTCTAGAAAACACAAGGACAAACAGACGAATTCCTTCTTTGCGATTAGCCTCGATGCTACACCGAAATTGACAGTCCAAAAAAATGTCCCTAGGAAAAAATGCAAAGGGAAAATTTTTCAGGAGAAATTTGACCTCAAAACCACCCCCTACACTTGCGGCACTGATACCAATGTTTGATGTTCTCATACCAAACATTTAACTTCTACTTGAAAAAAATTGTGACAGAAAGGAGCATACTATTAACAATGATTGACACAAGGACATTCCTATGTTTAGGTTTCCTCGCTCCATGTGGTCGTCCTATCAATGTTATTATCGTCAATATAATAATCATACTCGTGAAATACAATACCACAGACTTATTTTAATTTCAGTACATGCGGCAGACCAGTGGATTCGAGGGAGAACCTTATTCCCACCATCCTTGATTTGTACATCTTGTTCTTATAAAATAAACCAACTTCAAACAAATGATCGCATTCATCATCGATACCCGATGTGTTTACGGTGTTTCGTCATGAAATGTACATTGGCCATGTATGGTATATTAAAATACCCACTATTTAGTGATAGTTCGTGTATAATTACCACCGGTATATTACATCACATAACGCCAGGAAGCGTAGGAGTAATGATTTTTTTATTGGCGTGTGCGTTCGGTTAAAGTGGGGCTCTATAAGCAAACATCAAAAATTTACCTTTACCCGTTTTTATTTAGAGAGGTTATGAAATAGAGAATTTAGCAACATTTTTCAAAACCCCTTTTGTCTGAAATTCAGAAAAGCGTGAGGACCACTGAGGAAAACAAGCCGTGGCGTGGCCCCTGTAAAGTTTACACATGCAACATCGCCGATATGTTTGCTGTTTTTTATACAGGCTTTTGTTCGTAAGTGTGACGTAATTCAAACATAAACCACGCCCACTTCACACGTGCTGGCTCCAACGAAGCCATGATTGGAAATGCATTGACCACCCTTTATTTAAGGATTTACGCAAGAAATTAGAAAGCTTGGGACTTTTTTGTGTTGTAAATACTCGAAATCTTATTAACAAAGTCAAATTGGGCCTCCAGAATCGCTTTTGAACCTTAAAATCAAGGAATTTAGGTTAAAGTTTAACCAACGGTATGCCAGCTTTGGAACCGGAAATAGCGAAAAGAATGCGCGTACTACCAATGCGCGCGCGTATTACGTATCGACTTAAGAAAAACATATAGCGATTGAAACCCGCAGGGGTTGAAGTTTTGTTAGCGATTGAAGTTTATTTCAAAATACCTCCGCCGGTCGCGTCGGTTTAAGGTGCTGTCTAGAATGGATTCCTGTCTCGAAATCACTTTTGACCAACTTGGCCGTGTTGTTATAGTGTCAACACAAATACCGCAATGCTATCCAGATTAGACTGCTGAAGAAAACGCGTAAATTTGTGGGGAATAAAAAGCAATTTAATTTACATTACTTTCAATGACGTCGAAGAATTCTATCAATACACAGCAAGCTTTTCCCTTGGCCTTACAAGATTATACACCCTCCCAACGTCATTTGCAGTGCTATATTGTCCGAGTAGTTCCCTTAAACCGAACCTACAATGAGCAAGGTTAATCATAGAGGGTTAATGCTTACATGCTCTCCGCCTGGACCGAGTCTCTTTCTTCCAGTTAATAAATGAAATTTTCAACGGTGTGACGCCGGTAAACTGTTGTTTTCTTCCCCCATGAAACCCACAAGGAGTATTGAAATATCCATACGAAGGCCACCGGGTTTACTCTGTTGTCCGACTGCAAACAAAGATGGCACGGTCACCTTGACGTGAACTTTACCCTTTTCACAAGTTATAACACGGCTGAAACTATTTTGACACGGGTCAGTCATTGGTAAATGTATCGTTATTCTGGAGATAATTCTTATGCCAAACTATCAGAACGTGGTGCAATTTTTTAACGATGTCATCTGTTGTTTTCTTCTATTTACAGCCGATAGGTACTCCGTGTTCTGCTGATGGCGACTGTCCGGCAGACCGCTGCTGCGGTATGACTCTCGGTAAGGCCGTTTGTAAGCCTCGCCTCAGCCGAGGCCGGACGTGCTTGGTCAACGGTCCGATTGCCTACTCACCGGGCCTCTTCTTCACCCAGTGTCCTTGCGACAGCGTACAAGAATTATCGTGCGTCCGTACAGGGAACACTAACAACGCGGGAGTTTGCGGCTAGACCAGAATAATCAAAGGGAGAGGAAAACAAAGCACAGTGAGGGGGAAACATGAGGGGGAAACATGAGGGGAATACCTTTCCGTTTGTATCTGATTCTGTTCTTTTTTCTTTTCTTTTTTACGATTTTAGGGGGGCTACAGCCCCCTTAGCCCCCCCCCCCTGGATCCGCCAATGCTCATATCAAATCTTGAATCTCAGTGGTTTTGATGTCCATGCAGTGTAACGTGCTATTAAATTTTCACGAAGACCTCAATATAAACCGGGTTTTTATAAACAAAAACACTTGTTTCCAAAATTCATTTTTAGCGGCGTGCCCCAACGACGGTATTCATTTGTAGCGGCGGAAAACATCTGAAATTGCTTAGTTACAACCGCATAATGGGTGCTTTACCAAAAATCCCCGTATTTATCAAAATGTTAAAACTTTAGATGGAATGCTTCTGTGTTGACTCAAATAAGTCAAAATATCGCCATGTTATTTTTGTTTATTTATAAATATACGACTTGCCCTTTTTGGTCGAATTCAACTTTCATTTTTAAAGAGAATGTACAACATTGGCAGTTTGCCTGATTTTAAAAATTAACGAATTATTATTCCAAAGCTAACTTGATGTGAAGTTGGTAAAGGGAACCAATCATACTGAAAAGTATTTATATTTGAAGTGCTTTCAGTTAGGTTGACGCCATCTTTTTGATCCATGTGATTTTTTTGGGGGAAAAAATGGAAATTATTTTCACACTTCTCATGACTAAGACTCCGTGATGAGCTTGTCATTTTATAAGTTGGTTGTTTAATGTATATCTTGATTCAAAGAAAGTAAGAAGCAAATTACCTTTGTTATACCTTCCCTTTGCGATAGATTTGAAAATATATTTTGCTATTCAGAATTATTACGTTTAATTAAGCGGGAAATATATATTATGATAATTATACATGTATATAGTGACTTTACTGTAAAATGTACTGACAAAATATGTACTATACCAACATTAATGTATGCTGTCATGCTTGATGTGCTATCGATAAGTCATACCGGTATAAAATAGACCTCTTTGTAAATACCACAGTGCGCACGCGCAAGCCGATTTGCGTAATGCATGCTGGTCTATCCAACGACAAACAAAATGCTAACCTGACCTTGTCTATCAATCTTACAACCACACTGAACAACAGTTACCCGTGCATTTTGCGATGTGTTGTGTTGTATTCAGTTTAATAACGGAATATCGTAGACTGTTATAAACTGATTATAAACCACACAGTACCGGTAACGTACGGGAAATGTGAACGTTGATCTGTAGCTAGACCGAGATGCAACGCGCGAGTATATTTGCAAAGTAGTCTATCGAAGATCACACCTGGGCCACTTCCACAATGCATCTGTAGGCACACATTGTTGAAGCAATGATACAGTATTGGTATTAACGATCATATCATGTATCATGTGCTTTCATGAGGTGAAATATAAGTCAAAAGATATTCTGATATTTCTGATTTGAAATCTGATGGCAGATCCAAAATGTATTGAAAGTGAACCTTTCTCTGTGAGAATGTGAGAAGCAGCAAAGCTGCACAGTTCACAGGTTTGTTATTAACCAATTGATGTTCATTATTAAAGGGACAATATCGTCACGATCAGAGCAGACTTTCAACAGGACATGGAATCGGTGTCCTAGTTTAAGATGCACACAGACTGGAAATTACTGGCTCATTTATGCAGCAGAAATGGCAGTATGACCTAATCATGTGGGGTATTATTTTCAGTCACTGAGTTAGTTTAAAACTAGCACCCGATTCCTTGCACTGATGATCGTGACAATATTGTCCTTTCAAGTATGAAAGCACATAATTACATTTTACCCAAAGTATATGGCCTTTGATAAGAGCTATGTAGGCACATTGCGTGTACAATTGCGGTTATTACGACTCCAAAGGCGGTAGTATTCTGCCACTAAGCGTGTGCAGCCGGTTGTCATATTTAAGGACTAAATTTGCTTTATAGACGCTGCGTGAAATTAGGTTTCTATTGTGAGATGTAGAAGGCCTTGCTGCTTAAGTGATAAACTATTTTTCTCAGCAAGGCTCTGATGACCATACGGAGAAGTCACAACTGCATGCATTAGAAGTACACATGTATAGTACAGATACCCTAACTGATAGACCACATAAATCCTTGATCCATATTATGTCTGGTAAAAGACATGTATAATTTGAGTTGTAACCTCCGGTCGAGTTGTAACCTCCAGTTCTTTTCAGAACTAATTACTACTCAATAGAGAATTTCACATGGTGTCACCGCAATTAGTCTTACTTATCCTCTTCACCATGCAAAGCTACAAGTTTTACCTATAATTTGAATAAGGCGTTTGTTAATGAAAAAACAAAATGCTATTCATGAATAACTTGTTGTAAACAAGTAATAAATCCAATCCGTTTATGAGTGTAGTAGTAACATTATAATACTTGTCGCGTAATCTTTAAGATATTATAAGCTAAACTGGAATAAAATTGAAATTACTCCCCAACTACACACTCATCCAAAAAAAGATTTCAGAACCTTTTCGATATTCTTATTATTGACATTGCACATGAAATCTACATTAAACTGAATTGACTAAATATTTTGTCTCTCATTCACGGTAATGTACATGCAAGAATTCAGCGCGGCATTTCATTAAGTTTATGCATGCTGTTGTGGTTTCCAATTAATTAAGGCAATGAGCTGACATGATGATTTTATGAAACGAAAATTCATGAAATTTTGCTCAAACCAGCATTGATAATCAGCACTATGGCTTCTATATATAAAGCTGCATATTACAGTATAACGACCGTAAACCTGACGAGATGTGTATAATTATTTATTTTCGGTGTATGTTAATAGCTAATTTATGGTGTACATTATGAATGTGATTAAATTATTAATTCCTAAAATTGTTAAATTCAAGAGCTTAGATGTATTCAAGTGACTTCAATGGATAATAATAATAATAATAATAATAATAATAATAATAATAATAATAATAATAATAATAATAATAATAATAATAATAATAATAATAATAATAATAATAATAATAATAATAATAATAATAATAATAATAATAATAATAATAATAATAATAATAATAATAATAATAATAATAATAATAATAATAATAATAATAATAATAATAATAATAATAATAATAATAATAATAATAATAATAATAATAATAATAATAATAATAATAATAATAATAATAATAATAATAATAATAATAATAATAATAATAATAATAATAATAATAATAATAATAATAATAATAATAATAATAATAATAATAATAATAATAATAATACTTTTTCTTCCATTAGGGTGACAGTTGTGAAAATTCTAGGTTAAGTCGACAGTGCTAGAATTTAATAAATACGTAATATTTTAATTAGTTATTATAATTTTTTTGATCTATTCATCCTAAAAATAAAATTTTCTCCTTGATACTTCATTCAAAATTAATATGTAGAATTATAACTTTTTTAATGTCGCCCTTTATTTGTATTACTAAAAGTGCGTTACAAGAGGACGACACAATTATGTGTCGCCTGTTTATAGCTTGTGTAGTAGGAATATTAAAAAATACACACTAGGGAAACATAGACCACCTGTAAAATTATATACCTATAGTTAATAATATAATCTTTAATTTAGATAAAGCCTAAAAAAATTTACGCAGCCGTGATGGTTAAGTGCACCACTTACACCTATATCATTATCACTACGACTCAAACATTGAATGAATGACACTGAAACAGGTGTGAGATCCGATGTTTTATTAACTTGGCTTGGATCAAACTAATTATTCAACCAACTATTTATTCTCCATATTTTTTTCCAATTACCTCACGAAATTCAGACAGTAACAGAAAAGTATGCTGAATTTAGTACTTGTATACAAATTGAATTTGCAGTTATTTTGCACGTTTAACATTTACCATTTTGCACTATTTTATTTTCTTGGTAAAGTGGTAAACCATGCCCACTGTACTTCAAACATCACTTGCTTCAAACATCATAGAAAAGTTGCTACGTCTTATAAACATCATTCTAAGCTTCATGAAATTATTTTTTGTTATACCCTGGAAAAATGTCATAACTGCCAATGTTAGACCTGGAAGATTAAAATGATTGCACATGACCTGTATTATTAATGCATGCACGTTTACATACTGACCCAAGGGAATATATTAAACAATTTAAATAAACTTCAAAAGAAAGTTTAAGGTCATCAGTAAAACCTGCTTTAGTTAATTATTTAAAACCACAATAAATTGTTCCTCTGAATGAAACCATTTGAAAATGTCATCAAACTAAACAGTTACAGTGAAATTATTGAAACTCAATGAAGTTGAACTATGTGGACCTTAAGGCTACAAACGGTCTAAACCACTTTACAAACTCAAACATCAGAGACTCCAATTGGAATTAAACTGTATTAAAAAGCTATCCTTAAAAAGAACAGGATTTGGGTAAATTTGATTAAATGTAATAGCTTCATATAAAATGTTTAAAAGCTCTGAAATTGAACCTCTCTGTGGAACCTCTCAAATGGAACATCTCTGTGCCAAAAACTACTGAAATTAAATAATCTTGTATTATACAAGCAGCTAGCAAAATTTAGGATTGGTCTTTTGTGGAATTTAAACCAGAGGTTGTAAATATTTATCTAAAATGGTAGACCCAAAGGACTGTGTCTTCTTGACTTAAGAATTAAGTAGTATTCAATTACCAACACACAAAGGCTATACATTTAAGGACTGAAACGTCTAGGGATTCAACGATTAAGACCGTGTGCTCTTGACTGTGAGTTAATTAGCATTCATTAAAATACACAAAGCCTATCAATTTTTGGACTGGAACTTCTATGGATTCAAGTTAATTTTAAAAGACTTTTTGTTCTCGACTGAAAGTTAATTAGCATTCATTAAAATATACAAAGTCTTTCCATTTTATGACTGGAACATCTTTAGGACTGGGACTCGATTCAAATTTTAACTTTAAAGACTGTGTCTTCTTGACTGTGAATTAATTAGCATTCATTAAAATATAAAAGTTTTTCCATTTTAGGACTGGTACATGTACTTCTAAGGATTCAAGGTTTAACGTGTCTTCTTGACTTTGAATTATTAAGTATTCATTGAAATAAACAAAACCTAAAAATTATTGGACTGGAACTTTAAGGATTCAAAATTCATGTGAGTTCATTAGCATTCATTAAAATAAAAAGTCTTTCCATTTTAGGACTGAAATTTATATAGAGATTCTAAGTTTTATTTAAAAGACTTTTCTCAACTGTGAGTAATTAGCATTCATTAAAATTTACAAAGCCTATCAATTTTAAGACTGGAACGTCTATGGATTCAAGTTTAACTTAAAGACTGTGCCTTCTTGACTTTTATTATTAAGTATTCATTGAAATATACATTATTTCTATTTTAGGACTGGTACATCTTTAGGACTGGAACTTCTAAGAATTCAAGTTTAATTTTAAAGTCTTTTTCTTCTTGACTTTGAATTAATAATTATTCGTAAAAGGACAAAATGCTGCTCACTTTAGGACTGAAATTTCTAAGGATTCAAAGTTTAATTTAGAAGACTTTGTCTACCGTACTGTGAGTTAATTAGCATTCATTAAAATACACAAAGCCTATCAATTTTAAGACTAGAGTTTCTAAGGATTCAAACTTTAACTTGGTGTATTCTTGACTGAGTTCATTAGCATTCATTAAAATATATACAAAGTCTTTTTTGTTTAAGACTGGAACTCGAAGGATTCAAAGTTTAACTTGGAACGCCATATCTTCTCTACTATAATTTAATTTAGCATTCATTAATTAAAATTCATAAAATGTTTTCATTTTAGGACTGGAAGTTTTTCTTCTCGACTGTAAGTAATAAGCATTCATTAAAATTCACAGTCTTCTCCATTTTAGGACTGGAACATCTTTAGGATTCAAAGTTTAACTTTAAAGACTGTGCCTACTTGACTTTGAATTAATGAGCATTCACTAAAATACACAAAACCTATCAATTTTAGGACTGGAACTTCTAAGAATTCAAAGTTTAATTTGGTAGACCGTGAGTTAATTAGCAATCTTTAAATACACAAAGCCTATCAATTTTAAGACTGGAGTTTCTAAGGATTCAATTTTTAACTTAGTGTAGGTAGATGGCAAGAACTGTAATCTGGCAACTAAAACGACAGTATAAAATATATTAATTTCATTCTGAAAGCTCACAGAATATACCTTTATTCCATTACCATTATTCTTCCACAGAAACATTTCCATCTAAAATACTGGAGTCCTGTCAATACTGCAGTATATCCGTGACAAAAAATTGTTTACTACCTGCAATTACTCAGATTAAATTTTATGTACAGTTGAAATTTTCCTCTCTTTAGGCCTAGAAATTATTTTCCTTTAGCTCCTGCATTTTCTTTTTGAGTCTTGAAGCTCTTGCCTTCTGTTCATTTAATACCTTTGTCCTTACTGTCTTCCATGGACATGTGATGTAGGGATACTTCTTCAGAAAGGGGAGGATATCTGCTTTTCCTGTAAAAAGAGTATGTAAAATACAGAAATATTTTAGCATGCATACTATAAGAGCAAAAGTTAAAACACATTTCGAAATTTTAGTATAGGAGAATTTGAAATCCCCAATACACAGTACCTGGAGAACACAAAATGATTGTAAATTTACACAGACATTAGTTTAGGTAAAGTTAATGATGGCAATTTGCAAGTTTACAACGACCTTTTTCTGGCGAACATTTTCGGTCCACACAAGGTATCCTGGAGATGGACATGGCATAGTCCAAATGGTCAATAGCACAACCAGATTGACTACATCTTGGTAATGAAGCGCTTTCATTCTAGTGTGAACATCTCCCAGACTAGAGGCTTTCCAGGAGCAGACATTGAAGTGACCATGATTTGGTGCTGATGACCTTCCACCTTCACCTGAGGAAAATCGGCAAACAGAAGAGCACAAGGCTTCTATTTGATCTTGAGAAGCTCAAAGATCCTGAGGTGGCAGAAGCATTCCAGGCAACAATAGGGGGAAGATTTGCACCCCCGACTGTCTTTGAAAATGATGAAGTAAATGCAGAAACATTGGCCAACACCTTTAACACAGCAATGACAGAAACTGCAAGTGAGATTCTCGGCAGGAGCCGACAAACAAAGAAGCCCTGGATCACACCAGAGATCCTTGACCTATGTGACAAGAGAAGAGAACTAAAAAACAAAAAGAACGATCCTGAAGGTGCAAAGAAGTACAGAGAAGTCAACAACAAAAATCAAGAAGAACATGAAGAAAGCAAAGGAGGGCTGGAAAGAGCAACAGTGCAAAGACATCAAGGACAACCTGAACAACACCACCAAAAGAACATACCAGACTGTGGAACAGTTAACATCCAAAAAAACAAGGACATGTCACCACCATCCAGGATAAGAAAAGAAAGAAGGGGCTGTTTGGAAAAGGAAAATCAGAGGAATTGGTTAAGGTGCAATAAGATCTCAAGCGTGTTATTAAAGCAGAGAAAGCCACCTATCGTGAGAAAATTGAAGAGCATTTTACTGGAAATATGAAACGAGCTTGGGAGGGCATGCGTTTCATGAGTGGGTACTCTAACGGTAAATCAAAATTGTGCAATTTTCCAAAGTTAAGTGCTGCATATGCAGATGAGTTGAATTAATGTTTTAACCGTTTTGATAATAATGATTTTTAGGTTGAATGTCAAAATCTCACTCTCAGGGAAATCCTCCGTAATTCTGACAATTCAGAATTTGGCTTGGAAACTAGTGAGGAAGAGGTTTATCGGCTTTTTTCCAAATTGAATACATCAAAAGCAGCTGGGCCAGACAAACTCTTGTAAAGTTTTAAAGTTATGTGCATCTAAATTGGCGAAAAAATTTCAGTTATATTTAATTTGTCTTTTAGTAGCCGGTCTATGCCGGTTTATGGAAACAGTCTTGTATTGTTCCTGTGCCGAAGAAATATGTGATTACCTGTTCAAATGATCTTAGACCAGTTGCATTGACTTCAGTACCTATGAAAGTCTGTGAGCGGATATTTCTTTAAACCACTTGTCGTACCTTTTTCGGATCCTTTTGCAATTTGCATATCAAAGCAAACAAAGTGGTGAGGATGCTGTATTATTGTTATTGGATAAAGTTTATTCTCATCTTGAAAATACTAGGTCTGGCCATTCTGCAAGGTTAATGTTTTTTATTTTTCTTCTGCTTTCAATACTATACAGCCACATGTTTTAATACAGAAATTGATTAATTTGGCAGTCATACCTTTTGATTTAATAGAATGGATCATGGATTATCTTACGAATCGTACACAGTTTGTTAAATTGACCTCTTCTATTCGATCACTAACCATTGTTTCTAATACTGGAGCACCCCAGGGTACCGTTGCTGCACCGTTTTTATTTACGTTGTATACTGCAGATATTAGATTATGCATGGAGATGTGCCCGCTTATCAAATTTGCCGATGATTCCGCCATGGTCGGACTGAACGACAGAGATGATGATAGAGCATATCTCCAGCAGGTTGAAGCCTTTGTTGAAGTATGTGAACAGAACTTCCTTGAATTGAATGTATCAAAACAAAAGAGATGGTGATTGATTTTCGAAAATGTGAGGGCTCCAGCCCCAGTTACTATTAGAGGCATTAAAGTGGAACGAACCAGGACATATAAATATTTGGGTGTAACATTGAATGATAAGCTTACCTGGGAGATCATGTGGACACTGTAATCAAAAACCTAAATACTGGGAGTTGCTGTCTACGTACGTAAATGGCTACTTTTAATGTCCGAACTGAATTTTTAATGTTGTTTTATAACTCAATTTTATGCAATGTTTGGCGTTATTGTTTGATCTGCTGGGTGGAAATGTAAGTAAAACGGAAAGGGACAGAATTGACAGGGTGATAAAGCGGCTGGGCGGGTGATTGGGGAACCTCAGAAGTTAGTAGATTCGGTCTATCAGTGCGTCTTGCAAAGCAAGTTGGAGTCAGTTAAGAATGACCAGAGTCATCCCCTTTATGGTCAGCTCTGTGTTCAATGTAGGTCAGGCGTAAATGGTAGACTTAGACTCCCGATCCTGAGAACTAACCGATATCGGGATTCATTTGTTCCGCATGCAATTAAATGTTATAATGCTAATTTTAAACGCTGATTATTGAAGCCTCGTGTATAGCCCTATTTTAAAGTCCTATAGCCCTAATACCAAATGCAATTTTATGTAGTATTTGTGGTTATAGTATGTATGTATTGTGATTATCTTGAATGTATATTATTTTTTTGTATGTACATGTATTGATGTAATCTTTAATTGTATAGCTACATATTTTATGTGGGAGTGTAAAATTTCCCTTTAGGATGAATAAAGATTTTAATTCTAATTCTAATTCTTATTCTAGGGTTGGAGAGGGGTAGGGGATGCGCGCTATATAGTTATATAATACAAATAACCGGTGAAAGTTTCATCAGAAAACATGTAGCTGTTCACGTTTTGAGAAAAACATAATTAAAATGAGTAAGACTAATTGTAGACACCATGGGATTTTCACTGAGTAGTAATTAGTTCTGAAAAGAACTGGAGGTACTGTACCTCCAGGTACTGTACCTCCAGGTACTGTACCTCCAGTTCTTTTCAGAACTAATTACTACTCAATTGAGATTCCACACTTATCATCCTCACCATGCAAAGCTGCAAGTTTTACCTATAATTAAAATGTTAAATATTTTTACACAAAAGTCTGGACGGAGACTCCATAGTCATGTATTTAACTCGGCATATGAATTCCTGTTATGTAATGTTGAAATTTCCAATGTGCCTTGATTCTTTGTATGGGTTCATTAACAGGCATTTTAATAGAAATTGGCCCGTAGAAAATGCCTTCTGTCTTCAAAGAAGCATCAAGCCTCGGAAACAAAACATTAAGTTTGCTGGAGTGAAAAACACCTCACTGCCTTTGTGAGTCTACAGACACTCCTAAGAGTTTTAGATAGTGCGTCCAGAGCATAATTAGACCGATTACGGCAACATAAAAAGTTCGAGTTAAGGATTTCACGAAAGAGTCTGTTGTTCCAGCCTTATTTCAGCTGAGGTTTTAAAATACACCAATCTTTTGTCGTAACAAGCGTCTGTTGTACCACTTCCTCCATGTCTGTACTATTGACAAAGGACAAAACCTGTGATAATGGATGCCAGGGTGGTCATCCTGTCTTTTGACAAAAGTGTGCATAAGTATGACCGAAACGTTTAAAATTGAATCCCCATAAACTACCCTTTATCTATTACTTCTAAGTAAAACTTGTTTTGTTTTATTTCCTATAGTAAAAAGAAGTGCTCACAATAGACTACATGCGCATTATATAGCAAAACTATGTGGAAAAATAATTAAGAATTAGTTAAATTACATACATAACATTTGTGTAATTAATTTAAAAAAAAAAAAAAAAAAATTATTCCCAGAAACCATGCAAACAGAGGAATTCTCAGCAAATTTATCGTCATGAACATCATATGCCATGTACCTTTTAGGCAAACTCGATCACTTCTCACGACCAAGAAGCTCTTCAGTTCGGTTTTCGGAAGATATTTTCCCCGTCGCCAAAATTATAAATTACATATAAAACCTTGAGCCACTTGCCTGATTTATAGCCAAAATAACGACTCCGTCTCTCTATACACTGAAAAGGAGATACAAGTCAATTTTCTAATACAATAATTTACTGGCGTTTGACATGACAATTAATACAATATTTCACCCGAGGGGATCAAAACGGGCAAGTCTCATTTAAGATCTGATGGACGGCGATCTGTGCCCACATTACGATCGTGTTTTTATTTAACGTTCAAGTATGGGTGTATGTTTTGTTTATAATTTAACTGATTTCTGAATACTTTTCTCCGTAATGTTGCTATAAAACGTAAAACAAACTTCTAACTTCTTGCCGACACAATACCTTTCTCCTCCATTGACTTGTGCACAAACTTGTGTGTTTGTTTACAACCTAACTCCATAATTCATTGTGCGCACAATTACGATAAGGCTTATTACGTTTAGCTTGTGCGATGATAAGACTATTGTATCAAGTTTCAGCGTGTCATTCCGCCAAAGTTTGTTTGGGACATGAACAACTTAGCAACGGCATCATCTCGCCGCGTATAAAGTCACATGCTTGTTTCAAGCAGTATACAAATTTCGCTGTGGCTTCATTTAAGATAGGTGGTAAAGTCCAAGCTGTCGATCCAGCTTGTGGTGTTTGGTTACCATGTACAGTGTTAAGCGAAGGAGAACATACTGCACATTATATTGGACTGGATTCTCAGCTGTTCTTGATAGCTTAGTTCCAAACAGACTTATTCGTGTGCCGGAGAGCCGCCGGATGCTCAAACATGATATCAAGGTACAAGACTGGCCGTTGTTACGGCACCCAGAAAACTTGGAAAAGGGAGATGACGTGATTGGCAAAAAAAACGATGGTTCTGTGTGAGAAACTTTCACCGTCGAGTTCAACGATCGTTTCAAATGTGAGGTGAGTATCACACAAAAACATATTTTTTTATAACATTTTATAACATTAAATTCATAAAGTATCGGTTAATTCATACTCACAGCAGCTCCCACTCGAAGGTTATTTAAAAAAAATATTTTTTTATATATATATATATATATATATATATATATATATATATATATATATATATATATATATATATATATTTTAATGATCATAAATGTCTTTGCCGTATTTATCTGTTGAAGAATTAAGATGCGTAGCATAGGATTTTAGTTGGTAGAAAAGTTTTTTTTTATATTGAGTCGTTCAAATTCACACAGTTTTCACCGAGTCAACTCGTACGCAGCCAATTCATACTTTGGCCAACTCGTCCACTTACCAACTCGTACTTCTGCCAACTCGTAGTCGTACACAAGCGCAGTTGTGAGTGACATGAATGAAATCATGATTTCTTGGAAATTAATTTTAATGCAACTTTAAAAAAAATAATAACTTGTTCGGATAGGTAAAAACCGAATCAAAACAACTCGTAAGCTGCGTGCCAACTCGTACTTTTACCAGCTCGTACTTTTACCAACTCGTACTCATATTTAAGAATAATCCTAAATTAGAAGATTATTACGTTCCTAGCGTAGAAAAAAAAAAACAGAGAAATTGTATTCATTATTTTAGGTATGACCGTAGTAGGCTACGTGAGTTATTATTGAAGCGAGATAAAAAATAAAAACTATATGTAAGTGGAGGAAGTACCGGGTAGGTGATATCCCAATGGAAGATTTTCCACCGGAACAACGACAAGATGATGATGAAGACTTTGATTTTGCGGATGAAAAATCAAGAGAAAGATTAGAAAGATTACGAGAAGGTTGGGGCGATCCAACGTCTTTTAGCGAACGACAGTTTTACTCGAGTATACTGTAAAAATACTGGGTAAAAGATTATTGGGTAAATTAATTTGTGCATTTGTTGGTAGTTTTTTTATTTAACTAATGGGCAAATTAAAAAAGAAATACTGGGCAAATTAATTTGCGCATTTGTTGGTCCTTTTTTTATTTAACTAATGGGCACATGTTGCTGTTGGGTAAATTAAAGAAGTAACCAGTGTTGTAGTCACCTTCGTTGGGCAATTAATGTCTAACTAATAATGGCATTCTTTCAAGTACCATTTCATTGGGTAGATAATTAAGCAAAAATCCAATATGTTGTGGAGTTTTGCACAAAATGGCCAACAGTTGAGAAATGACAATATACGTGCGTCCGCCGTGCCGCGGCGCCGCATCTCGTTGACGACTACACACATGCAAGAAACATGGCGGACATCGACATTAACGCTTTGCTGGAGGAATGGAACCTATCAGAACTGAAGGACATATTCACAGGCAACTATAGAAGCAACCAACCCAGCAGCACATTTCCTGATTATAGTTTCTGATTTATTAGTTTTTAGAATATTCCACATTTTCCATATTTTTGACGCCCTTGATTGAACACCCTGCCCACTCGCAGAATCGGATCAGCAAATTGCCCTTGCCATCATTTGTAAAAATAGTTCTTAAATGTTAGGCCAACACAATTTTTAAAAGTTTGTTTATGTGTTTCGTTGTTTTAGATGCAGACACTGCATAATTTATATTGTATGGAAGGAAAACGTTGCATTGTTTCACACACGCTTGTACTTTGATGTTTAGTAATATAATCTTTGGGAGTGTGAATAAAAGCTTTTTAAAAGGCGAATGTAAACAACAAAGTGTCATTGTTTATTATTTGTTACCCAATTATGGAAATTCATTCCACAATTGCTGGGAAACCAAAGGATATTATACCAACCATTGAGAAAAACATCCCCAATTACTGGATAAATCAGTGACCAACTGTTGAGCAGGGCATGTTCCAACAATTGGTTAATATGGGCTGTCCAATATGTGGGCAAATATTTTCAACAACTGTTGGTAATTATCATAACCCAAAAGTTGGTTAAAATATATATATATCCAACTGTTGTGTAAAACCATTTGCTAAATTATTGGGCAAGGGGCATTACCTGATGACCGTTGGGCAATAATTGCCCAAATGTTATACAGGTTGACTATTGATCCAACGTTGGGTAAAACGTTGGGCATTTTTTTGCCCATTTTTTTTACCGAAGATGCCGTCGATAATTTTTACGAACAAATCGCCCGTCCGAACGTTAGGAAAGACTATAGTAGATTTAGGTACAAATACAATATTCTTTGGTTTATAAGACAAGACGGCAAGCAAATACGATTAACTAACACGAAACAAGGGGAGGGAGCAAAAATTTTAACAATATCTTCTATAAAAACCCTAGGCGGTAAAAGTGTCGTAGATGATATTCTTGCGGGAAAACAATTATCGAGAGAAGAAGAAGATGCGGTAGATAAAGTTTTAGAAGAGATGGCAAGACCGGATATCGCCGGAGATTATTATCGATAAATCGGCTCTTAGCGCGGAACGGGTCGAAAAGTTACCGCCTACGCCGGAACTAATTTTAAAACAGGGAGTGCTTGAAGAGATGATGTGCTGACAAGCACTCGAAGAAAAGTTGAAGACCAGAAAATGCTGGCAAGCTTAGAAAAAAGTTGAAGTGCAGGAAAGTACGACCAGCTCGATCCGAGGCAAATGGTGGAATGTCTGGCCTACCCAAAATTTGGGGGCCGAACCAGCACCTGACCATGCCTGAGAGCGGAGATCAGCCAAAGTCCCTCATTGGATAGTTTGAAAAACATCACTCATGGCTCTCAAGTTGATTGGTCAGTTTAGTAAACGAAGGGGTGACGGGTAGATAAGTTTTATGGCTTCACAGCTTGGGGAAGCTGTGAAAATGTGATCAAGGGTAAGGAAGTAATAGTAGCATTTACAACCTGAAAGCTTTGTGTGGGTCTACACAAGTAATACACACCCTAAGTTAAACAGAGCCTACAAGAGGTGTAGCTCAACACCTTCCAGGAAGCTAGAAGATTAAGGGCATGCTTGAATAGACAGTAGGTGAAGATCAAAAGAGCAAGGATTTAGAGACCAGCATGAGTACCCTGACCACAGATTACAAAAGGGTCTCCATGGGCTTAATAGAAAGCACAGGAGAGTAAGAAATACATGGAAGTAAATAAGCAAAAGAAAATCACATATTGTTGATAAAATACACTTTAACCTGAGACCATATTTTGGTCGGGGTTACATCTTCCCCTTTCTTAACTTGCTACCTCCGGGAGCAATATTACAATAACAGGAGAAATAAAAATATACACAAGGAAATTAAATTCAAACTCCAAAAACTTTTCTCTTTAACTCAGAGAACATACCAGGAGATTGGAATTGACGGCTGAAAGCAGTCTTTCCCTGGGAGTCAAACTTTAGTCGCATAGGTGGGTGGGATATTCTAGTTGAGCGTCTGACAAAATTCTTCTCAGGACTAGAAATCACAGGGGCAGGAGTAGAAGATATAGGAGAAGGATACAAGGAGAAATAACTGTTGGTTTCGGTTGAGTGGTTTTGTGGTCAACAGCTAAACTAGATTGGTGATCACCAATTGAGGAACAATGAGGCTCATCAGTAGTGACCACAACAGGATTAGAAGGCTGCTCACTTGCAGGAGTTGAGTGAACAAGTGATGGGGTTTCCTATGATGTCATCTCCTTTGTCTGTTGAAATTGGCTGAGAAGTAATGGATGATGTGGGAGAACCAACTCAACAGGTGGTTCGCCCATGTCTACAATGGATTGAGTGGAACTTGATGGTATGACAGATACCATTGAAACATCAGAACTGTCCGCATCACCAGTGAACTCCTCACAAAGTGGTGAAGGCAATTCATGGATGGGACTTTGTTCAGTCATCAGCTCCCCAGGATGAACATCTACAGACATAGCAGGGGATTGTCTCTCAGGGATGAATTCTGGGTGCCTCTGCATTTAAGAGATGATGCAGATTTGTCGGCTCCACCCTGTTGACCTCTGTGGGTGTGTCCCCACTGCTGGGTGTGGTGAATGTCTCCAAAGGAAGGAGAACAGTGATTTCCTCATCAATTGACTCATCACTACCACTGATGTCATCGTTTTCCGCATCAGCTGGATTTGAAAGCTTTGTCACTTTAGCTTTGCCTCGTGACTGGACGGTGGGTCTTGGGCTTTGTGGTGTCGAGTCGTGGCCTCCTCATTGAGGTAGTCAATGGGAAGAAGGTTGTTCCTGTGCAGTGTGCGTATCCGCCCTCCATCAGTCTCTGGTTTGACACGATATACAGGCATGTCTGGACTGATACGCTCGGTTACAATGTGAACTGTTGAATCCCATTGGTCTGCGAGTTTATGCTTTCCTTCAAACCCAGATTTTTCACCAAGACTCGGTCACCAAGCCGAAGATCACTTCCTCGTACACGACCATCATGACGTGCCTTGTTGGCGTGTGCTGACTTAGCTGATGATTCTGTTGCCAGTTGGTAGGCCCGTGTCAGCTGTTCTCTTAAGCCTTTTACATACTTAACATGGTCAGTGTTTGCGTAGCCATCAGGGCTTACACCAAACCGTAGATCAACAGGAGCCTTGCCTCTCTGCCAAACATGAGGAAGTAAGGCGAGAAACCAGTGCTGTCATGTCTAGTAGCTGTAAGCGTGCACTAGAGCACTGATGTATCGGCTCCAACTCTCCTTCTTCTCTCTCCTTCAAGGGTTCCCAGCATGTTCAATAATGTTCGATTGAACCTCTCTGGCTGGGGATCTCCTTGAGGATGATACGGGGTAGTCCTTGACTTCTTTATGCCCAGCAGATTGGTCAACTCCTTCACAACTTTGCTTTCGAAATCACGCCCTGGTCAGAGTGGAGACGCTGGGGTAGACCATAATGTACAAAGAAATTTTCCCATAAGACTTTGCCACAGTGCGGGCTGTTTGGTCTTTGGTTGGGAATGCCCTGAGCATATCGAGTAGTGGTCGGTGACCACGAGGACAGACTTTTATTGGGAACGGTCTGGCTCCAAGGGAAAAGAAAATCCATGCAGACCAATTCCAATGGACCACTAGTCTTGATGTTAACCATAGGAGCAGCTAGTTTCTGTGGAGTCTTCCTCGCAACGCATCGAGCACAGTGTTTGATCCAGTCATCGATCTGTGTGGCTATTCGGGGGCAGTAGAAACGATCTCGTGCAAGTGCAACTGTCCTCTCAACTCCTAAATGGCCAAGTTCATTGTGAAGTCCCTAATTGCTTGTTTGCGGAATTCGAACGGCAGCACAAGTTGGAAAGATTTTTTCACCCAGTGAGTTAGTCACACATCTAAACAAGGTGTCATCCCTTAGTCGGAGTTTGTCGAATTCACGGAGGATGAGTTTTGGCCTCCTCTGGAATATCAGTGAGAGAAATCGGTTTTCACCAACTTTGACATGCTTCAGTACCTCCTGTATGATTGGGTCCTCCTGTTGGATTTTCTTCCAATCAAGCGTGTTGAAGCTGGAATATGACCCGTAGCAGTCAGGGGACGGCATTTGCACTGACTGACAGAGAGTGGATCAGTGGCACATGATCAGATTGTTGACACTGAGTTGGATTTACCTCTTTGGCCTGTGTTGGGACAGTAACACTGTGTTGAAGATAGAGGGCATTAACAGCATCTTGGTGGCAAACAACATCTTGCTTCGCTGCTGTGCCATTCAATCGAGATTCAAGGTCATTGATTTTCTCCAGTTGCTCATCTTCAAACCGTTGGTCATGTTCAGAATTATGGGGTCTGCGAGACAGTGCATCTGCATCGATGTTTGTATGCCCGGCTTGTAGTGTGAATAGAGAAATCAAAGCTATACAGAGCAGCTAGCCAGCGGTGACCTGTGGCGTCTAACTTGCTGACGTAAGGACATATGTAAGGGGATTATTATCCGTCATCACTCTGGTGCCCTTTGCCATGTACAGATAATCCCTAAATTTGTCAGTGATTGCCCATTTAAGGGCGAGAAACTCCAGCTTATGGGCAGGGTAGTTCTTTTCAGTGTTGACAGGCCACGACTGCCGTAAGCTACTGGACGAAGTTTACCATCATGGTTCTGATATAACACACCACCCAAGGCCATCCTGACTGGCATCAATGTGCAATACAAAAGGCTTAGAAAGATCAGCAAATGCAAGCACAGGGGCAGTAATGAGACGTTCCTTCAGAGTGAGGAAAGCATTCTCACATTCTGGTGTCCATAATTCACCAAGTGGATCACTGGCTTTACGAGCTGAGGAGTCAGGTGTTTTCTTCTTTGGGATGGGCGACCTGCTTCTTTTGGATAAACCATACCACTGTGAGCTCATTCAAAGGTCGAGCTATCTTGGAGAAGTTTCAATGAATCGCCGATAGTAGCGGCAAACCCAAGGAAAGAGCGGACTTGCTTGACATTGAGGGGAGTCAAATATGTCTCCAGAGCAGACATCTTCTCCGGATCTGTTTGTACTCCCTCCTCTGAGACGACATGCCCGAGATACTTAACAGATTTACAACAAAGTTGACACTTCTCTGGAGATACCATGAGTCCAAACTCAGCAAGTCGATCAAAACTTTCATTAGTCGTTCTTCCATTTGATCTAATGTACGGCCAAAAACAATGAGGTCATCCATATATACAAGGACTTCAGCCATTCATTCCTGACATACAAGTTTCCATTAATCTTTGGAATGTTGCGGGGCACCTTTGACTCCTTGAGGCATTCGTTCGAATTGATAAAAGCCGAGAGGACAGATGAACGCCGTCTTCTTTGTCTTCTTGACGCATGGGAATTTGATAGAAACCAGACTTCAAGTCGATCACTGAAACCAACTACGCCGTCCAAACAATCGATGGCTTCCTGTATGGGTGGAACGGCATACTGGTCAGGGATTGTGCGAGTGTTGAGTGTACGATAATCTATGCACATTCGTAGACTGCCGTTCTTCTTCCGAACGAGGCACGATCGGTGAAGCATATGGACTACGTGACTCCTGATGATGTCGTTATCCAAAAGCTGCTGCAGATGTTGCCTCAAACTTTGAGGTCGGCAGGAGCAACTCTACGTGATCTTTCTCTAAATGGAGTGCCATCAGAAATGTTGATTTGGTGTTCCGTTTGTTTTGAGAGACCAAGATCCCACTCATGACGAGAGAAAACCTGTGACCTTGACCTCATCTTATCAAGAATGTCTCTCTTTGTGCTTTGAAGAAATCGGGCCCCACTTGAAAGGAAGATTGTCAAAGTCATCAGTTAAAGACTTAGCAGTTGAAGTAGATGTGGTGGCACAAAAGGCTGTGCGGGACATCTTTGAAGGTCTTGTCATGTTTGAAGCCCTCATGAAACCACTCTGGCACAAAGATGTCGGCCAAGGGACAATTACCTGGGATTGTAATTTTCCGACTCGTTTTGTTGACAACCACTACATTGACCGAGCATGTTGAGCTACCTGGGAGTCTAGCCACAAGAGGTGTCACATCTAGTCCCGATGGCAGTTTGCACTTCTCCTGAGGTTCCACCAGTACCGTCACTGGTTTACGAAGGGTGTTTCGGATGGAGTCACACGATTTGTGTTCTCCAGGACGAATCGTTGTGGAGTGCTTGGACGAGTTCTGACCGTCCCAAGCTTGCCATCACTGGGGACTCTGCTCTCATTAGCAAATGACTTATAGATTCTGAGGCAAGCGGCAATTACCGATGTTGAGTTTGCCTGTACCTTTACCTCCTTGTTCTGACACGACTCAAAACAGTTACGGAAAGGCCAGAATTTGTACCGACAATTACTGGTTGGATACTGAATTACGACCATCGGGGATGACAAGTGCAAAAGTATCAAAGCGGCTACTTGTGCCACTAAACGCACTGTCAAACCCATGGAAACATAAGTCCATCCCAAATATGGCATCTTCCCATCTCCTCCATGGAAAAAGGACTAGGTCATTCAAGGATGAAGAGTACGGTTCAGATTGTTGAAGAAACTTTGACAGATAAGAGTGACCTGTGAGCCACTATCAAGCAGACAATTTGTTTCAAAGCCATCAACCCAGCATCGAGGAGTGATGTTTCTCCTACCAAACCACATGGAATATCTGTACCCCTGTTCAAACCGTAAAGTGGGGTCTGTTGACTTAGGACGCTTGCTTCCCTTGGCTGGCGTCCTTGTCCGTTTCAGAATGCCCAGCCAGAATGAATTTAATTAACTTCTGGTTGACGGCCTCAGGATTTGACGGATTTGGACATCTTCGGCGAATGTGGCCTCTTCACCACATCCGAAACAGAAATCCAACAGCGTGCCCTGGTCATCATATTTCTGGTTGCTTTATATTTGTTTTGGCTGTTGTTGATATCTCGGGTTTGGTGAAGAAGATGTGGAATGCTGAAGAAATTGTGCAGATGGTGCAGATGGCTGACCACGGCTCTTCTGTTTGGCCTGTTCTCCTCCTCCTGTTTCCTAACTTGTGATAGGAGAGTCAGAAAAGAAGGGGTCTATTGTTGATCCCTCAGGTGGAGATTGACGAGGAGCATCTCATCGAAGAGGATTCCTTTATGAACTGAGATAGACGAACCTTGTCCGCCTTCTCCTGGGAACCACCCTCACGGATGGCTCTCCTCAGACAATCTTGTAGGGTGGTCAGAAACTTGGATGGAGGTCACCTTCCCACTGTGTCATGTGTGGAAACCCGGATGAACAGTTCATCGTCCGATGCCGTGTCACCAAACGCCACATCAAGGGCCTTGAGATAGTCGGGCGTTGTAGCGGCAGGGTTGTCACGACGAAGATCGTTGATGATGTTAAGAGAAGGCGGCCGAAGAGCTTCACGGATCCGTTTTCTTTTCAGCATCATCAAGATTCTGCCACTCATCCATCTGTCCTCGACGTGGTCGATCCATAGGTCGTGGGGGTCTTCATCGCGACAGGAGGATAGACCCGAAAACACCGTAATTTGCGATAGTTAGCTGCAAGAGGCAGCGGGCAACATACGAGAAAAATCAGACGGAACAGATGGAGCGGACGGAGTGGGTGTAGTCAATCCGGAAGAAAAGAGGATTTAGCCTCGTGTGCCAAATCGTTGTGATTCTCACTCCGTTTGAGGTCACTGATCCGCACACGTTGAACTCTAGAGACAGGTGGAGAATCGTCTAGCCTGACAACTTGACAAGAAACAGGAATCTGATTTACCCTAACCATTACTTCAGACATTAAATGCAAAGAAAACACTGGTTTGTCAAAGTCACAAAGGAAAGGGTGACATCGTGTTCCTCATCATCTCTACTTGCCACACCAACAATCTCAGGAAAATGTCATGAGGGCAAGGGCAAAAGCAGGAAGAGGGTCTTAGTTTAGTTACTAACAGAATTGAATGGCTAGGCCTTACATCGTCCTTCTTACACCATTCTCGACCCATTGTCTTGAGTGATATGAGGATACATTAGCCATGGTGATTATAGTGGAAAAATAGAACAGTATAATATATATATATATATGGCAATAGAAGGATTTAGGACAGAAGTTTAAGAATATTATTCTAGGCAAGTATCAAATTATATTCAGGATAAATAATATATAAATATATGCATGTACTTGTATGATTATTGAAAAGAAAGCAGTTAGCATCAATCAATATAAATAGTGAATAAGAAATCTTTAAATGAACGGACAGAGTTTCAAATGCATAAAATCTTTCGTAATCCAGAAGTCAATATACTTCAAATTTAAAAATAACCTTTCCCGGACAAGCCCCAAAATGTAACCCTAAGTTCGCTTTCAAAATGTAGCCAGAACCGAAAACATTAAACAATTCCTTTTGAAATAACCACAAAGGTGGAAAACTCGAGATTTATATGCACTAAAGAAAACTCTTGATTTATTGTTAAAATAAATCTCTTTGTCAATGTCAAAAAATATAAATCACACAATTAATATCAGATCCTGAAAAGTTAAGTCAAAACAATAGTGAGCTCAAATAGGCGCCAATACAGAGTATAAAATAAAATCGCGATTCGCGTCCTACGGGCGAAGTCCGCAAAGTCAGTCGGAGCTCCAGCGACGATATTTGCTCCAGCGACGATACTTCGCGTGATCTCTCTGTCAAAGAGGGTTGCAAGACATAATAAAATTGTATACTTGCAGGATGATGATCTCGGAGGATTTGTTGACTGGATGAGGTCTTCTGCTGTGACCTCGGAAAGCGACGTCTAGAGGGCAGTCTAGGTCTCTTTGCAAATGTTGTTTGGTCCAGTCATCTGAGCCAAATAGAGGAGCCAATAATTATATGAAATTGAAAGCTTGCAGGAGTGCTTGAAAGATGATGCTGACAAGCACTGAAGAAAAGTTGAAGACCAGAATGCTGGCAAGCACTTTTAAAGAAAGTTGAAGTGCAGGGGAAAGTACGACCAGCTCGATCCGAGGCAAATGGTGGAATGTCTGGCCTACCCAAACAATTTGGGGCCGAACCAGCACCCTGACCATGCCTGAGCGGAGAATCCAGCCAGAAGTCCTCATTGATAGTTTGAAAAACATCACTCATGGCTCTCAAGTTGATTGGTCAGTTTAGTAACGAAGGGGTGACGGGTAGATATAGTTTTAGCAAGCTTCACAGCTTGGGGAAGCTGTGAAATGTGATCAAGGGTATAGGAAGTAATAGGCTAGCATTTACAACCTGAAAGCTTTTCAGTGGGTCTCACACAAGCATACACACCCTAAGTTAAACAGAGCCTACAAGAGGTGGTACTCAACACCTTCCAGGAAGCTAGAAGATTAGGGCATGCTTGAATAGACGAGTAGGTGAAGAATTCAAAGAGCAAGGATTTAGAGACCAGCAGAGTACCCTGACCTTCACACAGATTACAAAGGGTCTCCATGGGCTTAATAGGAAAGCACAGGGAGAGTAAGAAACATGGAAGTAAATAAGCAAAAGAAAATCACATATTGTTGATAAAATACACTTTTAACCTGAGACCATATTTTGGTCGGGGTTACATGTACAATGGTGCAAAGATTGTGAATTTACCTCTTGTGGATGATTTTTTTTAAATATTAAACATTGACTTCCGGTTTGGACAGGAAGTAAGGTCATATTGGGTCACCTTTGTGTAAATATTTTTTCTGACAATTAACTAATCTATACAATGGTGCAAAAATATCAAATTTACCTTTTGTGGTGGTTAAGTTGAGATATGATTTTAAAATATTAAATTTTGACTTCCGGTTTGGACAGGAAGTAAGGTCAGAATTAGTCACCTTTGTGTGTAAATATTTTTTCGACAATTAACAATCTATACAATGGTTCAAAAATGTCAATTTATCTCTTTGTGGTTTATTTGAGATATGATTTTTTAAATATTAAACTTTTGACTTCCGGTTTGGACAGGAAGTAAGGTCAAATTGGGGTCACTTTTTTGTAAATATATGTTTGACAATTAATGAGATCTGTACAATGGGTACAAAAATTGTGAATTTTACCTCTTGTGGTTTGTTGAGATATGATTTTTTAAATATTATTAAACTTTGACTTCCGGTTTGGACAGGAAGTAAGGTCAAATTTGGGGTCAATTTTTGTAAATATTTTTGACAATTAACGATCTGTACACAATGGTATAAAAAATTGTGAATTTCCCTCTTGTGGTTGTTGAGATATGATTTTTTTCAATATTAAACTTGACTTCCGGTTTGGACGAGGAATTACAGGGTCAAATTGGGGTCACATTTTTGTAAATATATTTTCGACAATTAACAATCTATATAATGGTTTCCCAAAAAAGTCAATTTTACCTATTGTGTTGTTGAGATAATATGAGTTTTTTAAATATTAAATCCTTTTGACTTCCGGTTTTGTGACAGGAAGTAAGCGTCAAATTGGGGTCACCTTTTTTGTAAATATATTTTGACAATTAACGATCTGTACAATGGTACAAAATTGTGAATTGGATCTCCTCTCTTTGTGGTTCGTTGGAGATATGATTTTTTTAAATATTAAATTTGTGGTTTATCGTAATTCGATATCTTATGACCTAATCACTGACGTCACAAACTCTTCGTGTTTCATCTACGTGTTAAGTTCTAAAGTATATGCCAAGTTTGGAAGTTCATGTGGAAGTTTGCAGAGTATGTATTTTTTGTAGACAATCTATCCGGAAAGAAGAAGAAGAAAAAAAGAAAAAATCTAGAGCTTAAGTGTTTGTTTGAACAAAACACTAGGTGTTCGGAGGAAAGTAAAGGTCAAATTAAATAACTTTATTTAAATATTGTTTGACAATTAACGATCTGTACAATGGTGCAAAGATTGTGAATTCTACCTCTTGTGGATGTGATTTTTTTAAATATTAAACATTGACTTCCGGTTTGGACAGGAAGTAAGGTCATATTGGGGTCACCTTTATGTAAATAATTTTTCGAGACAATTAACAATCCCATATACAATGGTGCAAAAATATCAATTTTACCTTTTGTGGTTGTTGAGATATGATTTTTTAAATATAAACTTTTGACTTCCGGTTTGGACAGGAAGTAAGGTCAGTGGGGTCATAACTTTGTGTAATAAATATTTTCTGACGATTAACAATCTATACAATGGTGCAAAAAATTTCAATTTATCTCTTTGTGGTTGTTGAGATATGATTTTTTTAAATATTAAACTTGGAACTTCCGGTTTTGGACAGGAAAGTAAGAGTCAAATTAGGGGTCACCTTTTTGTAAATGTATTTTGACAATTAACGATCTGTACAAGGGAACAAAAAATTGTGAATTTACCTCTGTGTGGTTGTTGAGATATGATTTTTTTTAATATTAAACTTTGACTTCTTCGGTTTGGATGACAGGAAGTAAGGTCAAATTAGGGTCACCTTTTTGTAAATATTTTTGGACAATTAACGATCTGGTACAATGGTATAAAAATTGTGAATTTCCTCTTGTGGTTGTTGAGATATGATTTTTTTCAATCATTAAACTTTGACTTCCGGTTCTGATATACAGGAAGTAAGGTCAAATTGGGGTCACTCTTTTTGTAAATATATTTTGACAATTAACGATCATGTAACAATGGTACAAAAATTGTGAATTGACCTCTTGTGGTTGTTGAGATATGATTTTTTTAAATATTAAATTTTCGTTTATCGTAATTCGATATCTGATGACCTAATCATGACGTCACAACTCGTGTTTCATCTACGTGTTAAGTTCTAAGTATATGCCAAGTTTGAAGTTCATGAAGTTTGCAAGTATGTATTTTGCGGTAGACAATCTATCCGGAAAGAAGAAGAAGAAAAAAATAAATAAATAAAACCTTCTAGAGAGCTTAAGTGTTTGTTTTGAACAAACACTAAGTGTGTTCGAGAAGTAAAGGTCAAATTAGGGGTCAACTTTGTTTCCAATATTTGTTGACAATTAACGATCTGGTACCTTTTGGTGCAAAGATTGTGAAGTTACCTCTTGTGGATTGATTTTTTGTTAATATTAAACTTTGACTTTCGGTTTGGACAGGAAGTAAAGGTCACAAATCAGAATCATGTTTTTGTAAATATTTTGAGACACCATTAACTAATCTGTACAATGGGTTGCAAAAACTGTGAATTTACCTGTTGTGGTTGTTTGAGATATAATTTTTTTAAATATTAAACTTTGACTTCCGGTTTGGACAGGAGATGTAAGGTATCAAAGGGGGGTCACCTTTTTTTGTAAATATTTTTTGACAATTAACGATCCAGTACGGACATTAGGTGTTTGTCCTTTGGACGAATACAGAGCTGTTACGCTAATTATAGGTTGTGGTGAAATTAAATACTGTATCATCACAGCTTTATCATTACACATTTTTGGCCCCTGAGGTGAGGTGTGTGCAGGTCTTGTACAATACACGACAAATTCGATCAAGTGTTATACTATTTAAATGTTTGGTTCAGTTTTTTAAAAACAATACTTATAGGGAAGAGACAGCACAATGTAATTTGAGAGGATAACTGTAAAATAAAAAGAAACAAACAATACTGAAATATGATCTGGATTGTTACATGTATATGTATTATATGTGTCATTAATCTGTTGAAAATACATTTTCATAAACTAGTAATGTTAAAGTTATTGTTTAAAGGTGGCAATGATTTTCTTAAACCGATCAACAGGGCATGGAATCAGAGTCTTCAGAGTTCTTAGTTTAACTCAGTGACTGGAAAATAATACTCACATGATGAGGTTATATTCGCGTTGCTGCTTGCATAAATGAGCCAGTAATTTGTAGCGTCACTATGTTGAAGTCTTGAAACTATAGGGACACCACCCATGGCCCGTTTGTAGAAAGTCTGCTCTGATCGTGGTGATACTGTCTGTTTAACCAATTGTGTTTATGGGATTGACATGGTCGTTACTATCCCAATGCGAGCATACAAATAAATAGGAACTTTTAATTGGGTGACCTGGCAAAGGTATTCTAAGGCATGACACACCCATGCAATGAAAGATTGGAGGGTATGTTTTACTAATGTTTATATAGGCCCAACTGCCAGTGATTCACACTGCTCGGCAATGTACATTTTACGAGATCACCAACAGATATTGCTTAATAATTACATTTGTGAGGATGTTTTAGGTCCAGTCAAAAAATAATACAGAATTCTCAGTGGAAAACTATTTTTGTTCTAACATGTTAAAGAAATTCCTAGAAAGACCTTAGATGTGTCTTGAGGTCCTGAAAAAAACAATGCCCTTGAGAGTCAAGACGCTGCCACATGATAGGGATAAGTTCATATAAAATAATAATTTGAATAATACATCAACTCCTTTGAATGGATAAACTTCAAATGCTGGCCATTGGATCAGCAAAAAGTTACACAGAATACTTTGCTAATGTACACCTTTTAGCAGTAGCACAAATGGATATCGTTGATCTGAAATATAAACGAATCATGTAAAACAAATATTAAATAAGTTTTCAAAGAGGGACGAAGAATAATGCGTCATGCTAACAAAGCCACACATAACTTAGAATGCCCTTATATATGTTATTATCAGGATGATGGATTGTTGATGTAACTTCAGAAAATGATCCCTTCAGAACAATGCCTTTAAGTTTAGGTTTTACAATGGGAATAGAACCAAGGTGATGTCTTCCTTCCTCCATGATGTGACTCGTTTCATTATCTCAATAAAGGTGTTGGATGATTATTTGTTTCCTGGTCTACTTAGTGAGAAAATTAAGTGCTAGTATAAAGTAAACTGCAATGTGCAGCCATCACTCACACACAGTGACATAAGTACTACTATTATATTATGAGGAACTACAGACACTATGAAGCGTAGCTAAATTAACTTGTATCTTTTACCAACGTGCGTACTCCACCGGATGTCAATCCTTATGCACATGCACAGTAAATATTCAGTAATAAATATTTTTCCGGGTTGAGTTGACCAAAATAAGTGTGTGAAATTTGGGCAAAGTACGAGCACGCATATGAGTTGAGCCTGTTTTCACTTCAGGCGCGGGCACATGTGATACCACATTGCCAACACACTCAATTAAGGTTTTTTAACGTTAACCATGGTTTTATGTAATCAATATCATATATAAAATTATACTAAACCGAACATACATCTATTAATGTATGAAGTGCCAGCAAATTAACGTGACCAGGTAATCATGGTTAATGTTAGTTAAGGGAAATCACACGTTAAATTTCAGAGACAAATAATGTATTTGTGATTAAGTAGGTAAATGCTTACTTTATTTTCCATGGCAAACATACATTGTAATAATAACAACACCAAGTGTGTGATCATTGTAAATTTAATGTGAAGTTATGAGAAGGCTGAGACAAATGATATTTTCTAGTTTTTTTTTTTTAGACAAAATAGTTTGTTAGTGTATTACTGTTTTATTGTTGGAGTAAAATATGAGATAAATATAATGAAACTGTTGTTGAAAATAAGTAAATGAACAAATAAAACAAGTTTTGAGAGTGGGAGAACATATAAGTAACATACTTGGTATTACTTTAGAAACAAGAAAACGATTGTATCATAGTAGATAAAATATGTGTGGAGGACATCTAAGTAAACATACTTGGTAATGACACTTTAGAAACAAGAGAAAACGATTGTATCAGTAGATAACATATGTGGGAGGACATCTAGTAAACACTACTTGGTAACTACTTTAAACACAGAGAAAACGATTGTATCAGTAGATAAATATGTGGAGGACATCTAAGTAAACATACTTGGTAATACTCTTTTATAATAAGTAAACAAGAAAACGATTGTTACAGGGAGATAAATATGTGGGAGGACATATACAAGCATAACATTTGGTAATACTTTATAATAAAATAAACAAGAGAACGATTGTAACGGGAGAATAAATATGGGGGGGTCATAAGTAAACATACTTGGTAATAAAGTTAAAAAAAAACCAAGCAAACGATTGTAAAGGTAGATAATATAACATTAATCATGTTAACTAATTGGAAAATGGGTCTTTCACACTATGGGATACAAGATTATCAAATAAGGGGTGCCTGAATTGGGTGGAAAGAAACTAAGTTGTTTGTCACAAGATGGGAGAGTACATGCCTTTTAAATGTTTGGTAATCGAATGTTCACTTATCTATTTTGTAGGTTTTATGTCATTTGTGTTCATAATAATGACACACAATTTATATGTTAACTGCGGAATTTAAAGCAATCAATAAATAAAAAACATGTTACAAATTGGATGATAGTGGTTTTATTTCCAGGCATGTATGACCACACAAGAATGGAAGTGGGAGAGCATGAAACCCTATTGTGTGTATTTTTTTAGTGATAAAGGAATACTGTTTCTGCAATAACAGGCACACAAATACATTTTAAATAGGTCTGGAATTAGCATTGACAATTTTGGTTTGCAATATCTTATTTGGGTATGTGTATTGTTTATTATCCATTACAATGTGGCGAAATACATCTTACATTATGTGGACAATGTGTACACAACCACGAATTTTGATTGTGTAATTCTGTAAAGGAAATGCACAAAGGAAATTGTTTAAGTAATATTTTAACAATGGGGCTTAGGGTGAGACAGTATATTATATTTGTCATATGACAGTCTGCCATTGACAACATATACCTGTACTTTGCCACAATTACATGTCATAACGTTGACATCAACAATTGTCATGGAAACAGTGATGTTAATAGTGTTTTTATGCACTGTAAATTTTTTTTGTTTCATGTCTAAAAGGGGTGTAGTTTTGTTTACTAGTCAGTCCTGGGGCTGAAAAATATTGAAACTTTTATAAAACCACTTGGCTATGTCTATTTTTAACTGAATAAAAGTTTCAACTGAGAATAATCTGGATAAAAGCTACTATTTGTGTTATTGGCCAGTATTTTAAATCTGTTAAGATTGAAGTGGTAGTTGGATATTGTTTGTCATTTATCTACTAAAGAAGTCTGGATTAATGTAATTAGAACTGGAACTCACTAATAAAAGTTGCCGGAATTGTTTGTCCATTCGTACATAAAATCCTAATGTAGTATAATTGGTTGACATGGATACAAAGCAAATTCAGAGCCAATTCAGGGTATTTATGTCAAGCAATGATGCTATTGGATGACTTTCTGAATGGACATGCTGTGTGCTACAACTTCCTCATTTTGAGAATGTGCTGCTGTCATCTCAAAGCAAAGAAGTGTTGTTCAATGTTTAGTGGCAAAACTGCCTAGAGTAAGAAATTAGGCTGTCATTACCCACGAGTATGAAAATCACTGTTCTGATGCATAGAAAAAGCAAATAACTTTTATGTTAAGAGTTTAATATTTGGTACATTTTATATTTATGTAATGAATATCTATGAAACATTATACTAAAATGAACATACATCTATAAAAAATGTGAAAGTTTACGTACATTCAAACGAAACCAAGTAATGAAGAGTCCACTTCCGTAATTGTGCACGGATTCTCAAATGATCTGTTAACGTAAGATGTTAAACCATACCATCATGTAACCTACAAACTTGAAGATTGTTGATGACTTGAACAGTTAATGATACTGCATTTGATGTAATGGTGTCAACGCTGTCTCGGGTGCTGTAGGCTGGAACTTAGTGAGCCATGATGTGTGGAGTCATTACATGTTAAAAAATAACAGGAAAGTTTTATGACACATGCACCAAGAATAAATGTATTTGAAATTTCAGTAGAAGTTGTAATTTATGTGAATGGGAAAAATAATACATCACAGTGAACATGCTGTACAAAAATAGTAAGTAAGTTTACAAGTACATGGACCAAGAATAAAGTATTTGAAAATTCAGAAGTTCTAATTTATAATATGAATGGGGAAAACAGTGTAATTTTTTGGAGTAGGTCCCTAAGCTGGAGCATTGAAATTGAAAAGGGCATTGGTTTTTTCAAAAATTGCACACAATATATCTTGACAATGTGTAATAAATTAAAGAAATTTTCTTGCATGAAACTCACATCAAAGAGAAAGGTGTATTTAAGGAAATTGCCGAGTCTCATAATTTCATGTGAGAGATGTCTGAGAGGGGCCTCCCAGGAGCAGGTGTGTCATGAATATTGTGCATTTTTCCTGTGAAATAATTGTCTATGTAAGTTGATTTGTATCTAAGAAGGGTAAAATTTAGGGAAAGTGCAGTAAACAATCACTACTTGACATTAATTTGTGCACAAACTGAGAAAATTTTGGAGAAAACATAAATTACAAAATATGGCATAAAATTTCAACTGAAAATTGCTGCCTTCTCGTAACCTGGGAACTGAGATTTTCCTATCCTTATTTACATTCTCTATTTCTAAATACATTTTAGTGACATCTGTTCATATTTTGTTAGAAAAGAGGGGAGTTGTTTACTGTCCAAAGTGCACGAATATGTACATGTATGTTCACATTTACCATTTGTTACTATAACTAACGTTAACGTTAAGTTAAACACTAAACAGGGGCACAATGCAACTACCAGCCAACCCCAACGCTTAAAAATGAAAACACTTTTGTATAAAAAAACGAAGATAAATACAGGAAATCCTCTTAACAATTAAATTCAAGATACCCACCTTTATGACCATGTTATGTTGGCACGTTCAGATTTTACACTCCTGGCACGAGGTTCATCAGTAATATCACATATTTCTCACACTTTATTTTCTTAAAAATACAATTTCTTTCTGAGTAAATCGGGAAATATAATAAGCGTAGCACTTGCTAAAATGTTCGATATTTCAGAATCTGTTTCCGCCGATTAGGGCGACATATAGACTTACCGTTCCGCCGGCCGGCCTGTTTTATATGCCCCGCCCACTCGATTGAGTATTGCGGACGTGGCTGAATAACATATTTTTGTCGTACATTTTCAAAGAAAAGTGTGTTTCTTTTTACAAAATGTCGTGTTTTTAGTAAAAAATAAATATCAAACTCAAACTTATCCTCGTCTCTAATACATATTTCACCTCTTTACACTCATGATAAACTGGGCATATTTTCCCTCGACTTTAAATCAGTAATTGCATTATTGGATTTTTCAGATCCCTTGATATGATTTTTTTTAATGATTAAACTTTGAGATTATCGTAATTCGATATCTGATGACCTACGATGACTTTATGACCCTTCACAAATTCACCTGTTTCATCTACGTAAGTGTTAAGTTCTAAGTATATGCCAAGTTTCAAGTTCATGTGAAGTTTGAAAGTATGTGTTTTTGTAGACAGTCTATCCGGAGAAGAAGGAGAAAAAAAAAAAAAAAAAAAAACTGAATTAAAAAGACAACAATAGGTTGCTCTCCTTGCAGCTCGAACACCTGTAAAAAAACCGAAACAAAAACAATAGAGTGTTTGGGTACATACCTGAACACCCAATTAGAAAATTCAAGGTTTGTCTTGAAGGGCACAAACTCTAGGTGTTCAAAGGGAGAGTAGATTGTTTAAAATATTAAACTTTGACTTCCGGTGTGGACAGGAAGTAAAGGTCAATCTGGGGTCACCTTTGTTTAAATTATTTTGACAATTAACGAGATCTACATAATGGTGCAAAAGATTTGTGAAGATTACCTCTTGTGGATAATTTTTTTTTTAATAATAAACTTTGACTTCGGGTTTGAACAAAGGAAGTACGGTCAACCAATTAGGGTGCCACTTTTGTAAAAATATTTTGGATAAAAATTTAACAGATCAGCACATGAATTTGCAAAAAATTTAATTTACCTCTTGTCGTTGCTGAGATGTTTTTAAATTTAAACTTTGACTTCCGGGTTTGGACGGAGGTAAAGGTCAAAGCGGGTGACCTTTTGTAAATATTTTTGACAATTAACGATCTGTACTACGCAACAGCGGATCCAGAGGCCAACAGGGCCAGCCGCGGCCTAAAAAAAAACCGAAGCTGTACGCCCCAAAAAAAAAAAAAAAAAAGAAAAGAAAAGAAAAGAAGAAAAAAAGGGGAAAAGAGACAAAACAAAACCCCACAACTTTACGCCCCTCCTTGTGCAGCTAAGTCTTGCTTATACGTTCAGCTTTTGTTAAAGTATGCAAATTACAACACACACTGATTGGCTACTATGAATGTGTTCATAATCCTACTCACGATCCAACACGTTGCGTGGCAAAAATTTGTGCAATGAGTGGTTTGTACAGTTAAACCAAGCTTTCGCATTAGACGAGGGCGTTAATGGGTGATTAATATGCATGGCTTGCACACGCGACTGGTTGTGTGGGGTTTTATGAAGAGATCGCCTGGAGTCTTCATCCTCCTTCTGGCTCATCGTGAGCCGTCTCTCCAACCACCACTCAGGTTATTATTGAGTACTTCGCCACAAGCGGTGTCCATCGATTGAACTTTAGTTTCTTGCTTTAACTGATTGTTGTTGTTTCCTCCAATCGCCAAGCATTTTTGCCATACAGGTATTTCAACGACCATTATAAAGGCTCCATATACAGTGGAAAAAGCTAATCTATTTATGAATAATATTTGTCCGCTCAGAGCAACCAGAAGCTAAGCATTTCCGGAAAACCCCGCACATTTAGTCAAGTGGTTAGGACCGCAGGACCCAGCACTACAATCACTGGGCAAGGTTGCGGGTTCAAATCCAAAGCTTATCACTGAAATTTCATGCTAAATCAAGTATTGTCGTCTAAGACCCACAAAACAAAACAAACCCCCACCAGAAACGTTTTGCGCTCATAATGCTGCCGTGCCCTCCACTAAGCATTTGGCCCCTAAACTTTGGGCCTAGATCCGCCGTTGTCTGTACGACATTAGGTGTTTGTCCTTTTGGACAGGCCATACAGAGCTGTTACGCTAATTACGTTGTGGTGGAATTAAATACTGTATCATCTACAGCTTTATCATTACAATACTTTTTGGCCCAGAGTGGGAAGGTGTGTGCATGTCTTCCTTTACACAATGACAATTCGATCAAGTGTTATAATATTTAAATGTTTGGGTTCAGTTTTTTAAAACAATACTTATAGGGGAAAGACAACACAATGTAATTTGAAGGATAACTGTAAAATAAAAAGAAAGAAACAATACTGAAATGATCTTCTGATTGCTACATGTATGTATTTATGTGTCATTAACTGTTGAAAATACATTTTCATAAATAGTCATGTTAATAGTCATGTTTAAAGGTGGCAATATCTTCGACGATCAACAGGGCATGGAATCAGAGGTTTCAAGTTCTAGTTTACTCATTGACTGGAAAATAATACTCCGCATGATAAGGTCATATTCGTGCTGTTGCTGCATAAATGAGCCAGTAATTTTCAGTCACTATGTTCGTTCTTAAACTAGGACACCATTCCATATTCCCGTTTATGAAAAAGTCTGCTCTGATCGTGACAATACTGTCTGTTTAACCACCATTGTGTTTAGTGGGATTGATGGTCGTACTAATCCCAATGCGAGCATACAAATAAATGGAGGAACTTTAATTGGGTGATCTGGCATGAAGATTGGGGGGGAGGTATGTTTATATAGCCCAACTGCCAGTGATTCACTGTCGGCAATATACATTTTACTAGATCACCAACAACAGATATTGCTTAATAATTACATTTTGTGAGGACAAGTTTGGGTGCAATCAAAAATAATAAGAATTCCTCAGTACTATTTGTTGTCTAACATGTTAAAGAATTTCCTAGAAAGACCTAGATGTGTCTTGGGGTCCTGAAAAAACAATTCCTTGAGGGTAAAGACTGCCACAGATAGGATAAGTCCATATAAAATAATTTTGGAATAATACGTTTAAACTCCTTTGATGGAATGGATGAACTTCAAATGCTGGCCATTGGATCATAAAGTTATTATCACTGAACTTCTAACACACCTTGTAGCAGTAGCACTGAAATGAATATTGTTGGATCTGAAATATAAACGAACTGGGTCGTAAAAACAATATTAAATGTTTTTCAAGAGGGACGAAGAATAATGGGTCATGCTAACAAAAACACACATAACTTTAGAATGCCCTTATTATCAGGATGATGGATTGATGTAACTTCAAAAAAATGATCCTTCATGGGAGACAATGCCTTTAGTTAGGTTTTACAAGGAATATAACTTCACACATGTGACGTCTTCCTTCCTCCATGATGTGACTGTTTATTATCTCAATAAAGGTGCTGATATTTGTTTCTGTGGTCTACTTTAATTGTGTTTATTTGGTATAAAGTAAACTGCAATGCAGCCATGCACACCACAGTACACCATACTACTAGTATTATAGGAACTACAAGAACACTATAGTGTAGCTAAAAATTTAACATACTTCTACCAACGCGTACTCCACTGGATGTCAGCCCGTACATGCTAAGTAAATATTCAGTAATAAATATTTTTTTCCGGGTTGAGTTGACCAAAATAAGTGTGGTGTGAAATACGAAACACTATAAATTATACTAAAACGAACATACATCTATAACAAATGTGAAAGTTTACGTACATTCAAGCGAAACCAGTAATGAAGACCACTTCCATTAATTGTGCTGATTCTCAAATGATCTCTGTTAACGACAAGACGTTAAACCATACCATCCATGGCCGACAGAGAAAATTGTTGATAGCTTGAACAGTTTACGATACATTGGATGTGGTGTCAACGCTGTCTCAGGTGCTGTAGGCTGGAACGAGTCTGAATATGATGTATTGGGTCAACATGCTTATAAAATAATAGTTTTATAAATTACATGGACCAAGAATAAGAGTATTTAGAACTGAAGTTCTAAATTTATAATATGAATGGGAAAACAGTGTATAATTTTGGAGTAGCTGGACCATTGGTGAAAAGACGTGGGTTTGTTTCAAAAAATTATACACAATTATTCTTGACAATGTGCTAGCCAATTAAAGGCTGTTCTTTGCCTTAAAATACCAAATAGAGAAAGGTATTTGAAAATTCCCGAGGTCTCACTTGTTCATGTGAGAGATGTCCTGAAGAGGACCTCCCAGGGAACAGGACTGCTAACTTATACAAGTACATGTATTGTGTCATGAATATTGTGCATTTTCCTCAATAAAATAATTGTCTATAAGTTGATTTGTATCTAAGAAGGGTAAAAAATTATGGGAAAGTGCAGTAAATAATCACTACTTGACATTAATTTGTGCACAAACTGAAGATTTTGGAAAACATAAAGAATTACAAAATATGGCATAAAATTTCAATAAAAAATTGCCATAACCTTAACAACTTCAATTTTCCTATCATATTTACATTCTATTTCTAAATACATTTTAGTGACATCTGTTCATATTTTGTTGAAGAGTTGGGTTTACTGTCAAAGTATATTTCATCAGTCATAACTAACGTTAACGTTAAATATAACGGTTAAGTTAAACAGGCACAGATGCAACTACATTAACATTACCACTACCATAAAAACACGAAGATAAGCTGAAATCCCTCTTAACAATTAAAATTCAAGATACCTACCCTTTATGACTATGAATGTGGCGATCATTTTACACTCCCTCAATTTCTTAGAAAGAATTTGTGCTACACCAAACACTGGAGCCGATTGTAATTAGGTGTTGGGTATACCAAAACACCCTTGTTTTGTCCCGGTTTTTTTTTTTTTCTTCTCCTTCTTCTTTCAGATAGACTAATACAAAAAAAAAACTTTATACTTGCAAACTTCACACGGTCAAACTGTCTTGGGAACTTAACAAGTAGATGAAACTCAGTTGTGAGTGACCCCGATTGACCTTATACTTCCTGTCCCAAAACCAGAGTCAAGTTTAATATTTAAAAATCATATCTCAACAACCACAACAAGGTAAATGGAAATTTTTGCCCTTTGTGGCAGATTGTTAATTGTCGAAAATATTTACAAAAACATGGCCACAATTTGACCTTACTTCCTGTCCAAACCGGAAGTCAAAGGTTTAACTTTTATAAACAAAAATCATATCTCAACAACACAAGAGATAAATTCACAATTCTTTCACCATTCTTTCCGACAGATCGTTAATTGTCAAAAAAAATTCAAAGGTGCCCCAATTTGTTACAGAGGCCTTTACTTCCTGTCAAACCAAGAGTCAAAGTTTAATATTTAACAAAAATCATATCTCAACAACCACAAGAGATAAATTCACAATTCTTTTTCACATTGTACAGATCATTAGTGACAAAATATTTTGCCAAGGTGACCCCAATTTGACACTTTACTTCCAGCCCAAACCCGGAAGTCAAGTTAAATGTAAAAACTCATATCTCAACAACCACAAGAGAGAGAATTCTGAATTCTTTCACTATTGTACAGATCGTAAATTGTCAAATAATATTGAAAAAAGGTGACCCCAATTTGTGCTTACTTCCTGTCCCAAACTGAGTCAAAGTTTTTAATATTTAAAAAATCATATCTCAACAACCCACAAGAGGTAAATTAACATTTTTTTGCACCATTGTACAGATTGTTAATTGTCAAAAATATTTACAAAACATGACACCAATTTGAGCCTTTACTTTTATATCCAGGCCGGAAGTCAAATTTTTAATATTAAAAAAAATCATATCTCAACAACCACAGAGGTTTTCAAAATTCTGATTTTTAACCATTGTACAGGTCGTTAATTGTCAAAAATGTTGTTACAAAAGGTGACTAATTGTGACCTTACTTCCCATGTCCAAACCGGAAGTCAAGGTTGTGTTAAAAAAAAAATCATATCTCAACAACCACAAGTAAATTTTTAAAAATTGTACTATTATTACCAGATAAATTAATTGTCAAAAATATTTATACCCCAATTTTGACCTTACTTCTGTCCAAACCGGAAGTGAAAGTTTAATATTTAAAAGTATTTCTCAACAACTGGAGGTAAATTGACATTTTGTGCCATTGTACAGATTGTTAACTGTAAAAAAGTTTTTAAACCAAAGGTAAATTTGCCTTTCCTGCCCAAACCCCGAAGTCAAGTTTAATATTAAAAAAATTTTCCCTAAATTCAGTTTTTTGGTTTTCAAATAAACTTCTCGGAATTCAACAACATTAACATTTGACTTCTCCACCCTTTAATTGATGACGTAACCTTTTTAATAAAAACACCTTTTTTTTTGGGGGAAAAAAAACTTATATCTATTCATTGTACAGGGCACGTACGGGTACCAGTTTTTTTAGTACGAGCTTTTTTGGATACGAGTTGGGGAAGTAGAGTTTTAATGGCTGGTACGAGTTGGTACATGGCTGGAGAGAGTTGGCACGGATCAGAAATTCAATTTCCCCTTATTTTCATAAAATACAATTTTTTTCTGAGTAAATCAGGAAATAAAACCCGAATAGCACTCACTAAAAGTAAAATGTTCGATGGTTGTACTATTGTAAAATATTTCAGTATCTGTTTTTTCCCGTTGGGGGCGAATACAGAAAGCGTTCCGCGGCCGGATGTTTATATCCCCCGCCCCTGATTGAGTATTGCGGACGTATTGGAAATAAAGATTGCGCGTCCTTCACAAAAAGTGTTTTTTTTTTTACAAAATGTCGTTTTTTCGTCAAAAAAAATATAACCAAACATATCCTCGTCTCTAATGTAAATTTTATTTTTTAACTCATGATAAAAATATTTTCCGCTAAATCATTTTTTTGATTTTCAGAGCCCTTGATTAATTTTTTTAAAGATTAAACTTTGAATTATCGTAACGATATCTGATTACCAATCATGACCTCACAAATTTTTTCATTCGGGTTGTTCAAGTATTCAAGTTTCAAATTCATGTGGGGTTTAAAATATGTTTTTTTTTGACAGTCTATCCGGGAAAAAAGAAGGAGAAAAAAAAAAACTAGGTTCAAGTTTGTCTGACACAAACTCAAAAGGGGTTCGGAGGATGTAAAGGGCAAATTGGGGGCAACTTTGTTTTTAAAAATTTTGTGACAATTAAGATCTTACAATGGGGAAAAAAATTTTAATTTACCTCTTGTTTGGAGATGATTTTTTGAAAAATTAAAATTTGACTTGGTTTGGGCAGGAAGAAGGTCAAAGGGGTTATCTTTTTAAAAAATTTTTAAAATTTGGGTCACAATTAAAAATTTTTTACTCTTTTGGTTGTTGAGATATGATTTTTAAATAAACCGCTTCCGGGTTTTGGGGGAAAAACCAATTGTCATCTTTTTTAAATATCTTTTTACAATTAACGGTCTGTACAATGGAAAAAATTGTGTTTTCCTGGGTTTTGGGTTGTTTTTTTAAAAATAAACTTTTACTTCCCTTTGGGGGAAATTAAATTTTACCTTTTTGTAAATTTTGACAATTAACATCTTTCAATTTTAAAAATGTCAATTTACCTCTTGTGGGTTGGTTGATTTTTTTTTTAAAAGCTTCCGGTTTGGGCAGGAAAAAAAGGTCAAATTGGGGGCACCTTTGTAAAAATTTATTTACAAATTTAAAGATCTGTAATGGGACAAAAATTTGGAATTTTCCTCTTGTAGTTGTTGAGATATGTTTTTAAAAATTAAAAATTTTATTGGTTTTTGGGGGAAAAGGTCAAATTGGGGGTCACCTTTTTAAAAATTTTTCGACAATTAACAATCTATACAATGATACAAAAATTCAATTTACCTCTTTTGGTTTTGGAATATGATTTTGTTAAACTTAAAAATTTTACTTGGGGTTTGGGCAAATAGTCTGGGGCACTTTTTAAAAATTTTTGACAATTAAAAACTTACAAGTACAAAATTCAATTTTCCCCTTGTGGTTTGGGGAAAATAATTTTTTTAAAATTAAATTTTTACTTGGTTTGGAAGGAAGTGAAAGGGGCACCTTTTTTAAATATTTTGACAATTAACAATTTTTTGAAAACTGTCAAATTTTTTGTTATTGTTGAATATGATTTTACGTGCATACATAAACCGACCAAATGTTCATTCACCAACAGAGGGGGACTTTTTATTGAAAAAAACCGGGGGTCTTTTATTTTCAACTAATCAAAACGTTTTTAAATAATAAAGAAAGATTGATCGAAATTGTATCTGATGACCTAATAATGAGTGACAAATTATTTTCATCTATTTTTTCTAAGTATTCCCGTTTCAAGTTTTAGAAGTTTGAAAAATGTGTTTTTTTGAACAATCGATCCCGGAAAGAAGAAGAAGAAGAAAAGAAGGAAAAAAAAAAAAAAATAGATATAAGTTTTTCACAACAAAAAAAAGGTGTTCGTTGAAATTAAAATGGTTCGTCATAAATTCAAGTGTTGGAGGTCAAAATTTCTCTTTGAAGTTCCGGAAGTTTTTTAATACAATCAATACTAATTTGAAATTATTTTAATATTAAAATTTTGACTTGGTTGGGCAGGGAAGGTCAAATTAGGTCACCTTTTTTCTTTTGACAAAAAAAAAAGACAATTTAAAAAAAAGTCAATTTTCCTCCTGGGTTGTTGAGATATGATTTTTTTAAAAATTTAAAATTTCACTTCCGTTTGGGCGGAAAAAATAAATTGTATAAAAATTTTTTACAATTAACATCTGTTTAAAGGTACCCAAAATTTTTGAATTTACCCCTTTTGGTTGTTGAGATAGTTTTTGAAAATATTAAAAATTTTACTTCCCGGGTTTGGACAGGGAAAAAGGGCAAGGGGGGGCCCTTTTTGGAAATATTTTTTGACAATTAACGATCGTGCAATGGTACAAAATTTGAATTTACCTCTTTTGTTGTTGAGAAAGATTTTTTTAAAAATTAAAAGACTTCGGTTTTTGGGCGGAAAAAAGGGCAAATGGGATCACCTTTTTTAAAATTTTCAAATTAAAAACATACAATGATACAAAAAAAGTCAATTTACCTCTTGTGGTTGTAGATAGATTTTTTTTAAACATTAAACGACTTCCGGGTTTTGGGCAGGGAATAAAGGGCAATTTAAATTTTGGTTTAAATATTTTGACAATTAATAATCTTAAAAGATACAAAAATTTTAATTTACCTTTTTGTGGAATATGATTTTGTTAAACAAAAAATTTGATTTCCGGTTTGGGCAGGAAAAAGGGCAAAAGGGGGCCCTTTTTGTAAAATTTTTGACAATTAAAATCTATACAATGATACAAAAAATTAATTTACCTCTTGTGGTTGTGGGAATGATTTTTAAAATTAAACTTTGATTCCGGTTTGGGCAGGGAAATAATAAAAAATATTTTTTGTAAATATTTTTACAAATTTAACTATACAATGATAAAAAATTTTTAATTTTCCTCTTGTGTTTGTGGAGATATGATTTTTTTAAAAATTAAACTTTGACTTTGGTTTGGACGGGTAAGGTCAAATTGGGGCACCTTTTTTAAATAATTTTGACAATTAAAAATCTGTACAATGGGAAAACTGTTTTACCTGTTTGGTTGTTGAGATATGATTTTACGGGAATAATTGCACGACCAAGCGATTTCATTCCAAAATTTCGTGCATACATAAGAGACCCGAGCTGATTTTCACCCCAACAGAGGGGCATTTTTTGCGTTGAAAAGCCCTGTAGTCTTTTATTTGCAACAATCAAAACGTTTTTAAATAATAAAGTATGATTGATCGAAATTGATATCATGACTAATAATGACGTCCAAAAATTTTGTTTCATCTACGTGTTATGTTTAAGTATGTGCCAAGTTTCAAGTTCTATGAAGTTTGGGATGTTTTTTGAACAATCGATCCGGAAAAGAAGAAAAAGAAGAAGGGAAAAAAAATTAAAAAAAATAAAAAAGAAAATAAAATAGGTGTTTCCGGGGGTCCCAAAAACCCAAAAAAAGAAGGAGAAAAAGAAAAAAACAAAAAAAACGAAAATAAAATAGGTGTTTCGGGCAAGAACACCAAAAAAAGAAAAAAAAATAGGTGCTCCTTTGGCCCAAAACCTAAAAACCGAACAAAACAATGGGTTTGTATCCGAACACCCAAAAAAAAACAAAAAAATAGGTGTTTGGGGGCATCCCCAACATAACTAACCGTGTTTGTGATATTACAAACACAAAATTTTTAGTTTTGAGGGGATGATGACGTCAGAATGTTTTTTTTAAAAAAATTTTCATTATTTTTTTTAATATTAAACTTTGACTTTGGTTTGGGCAGGAAAGGCAATTATTTTTTTAAAATTTTTGACAAACAATCTATACAATGGTAAAAAATTGTGAATTTTTGTGGGTTTTTGGGAAAGATTTTAAATATTAAACTTTGATTCCGGTTTGGACAGGAAGAAGGTCAAATTGGGGGCATCTTTTTTAAATATTTTTGACAATTAAGATCTGCAATGATAAAAAATGTCAATTTACCTCTTTGGTTGTTGAGATATGATTTTTTTAAAAATTAAAATTTGACTTCGGTTTGGACAGGGAAATAGGTCAAATTGGGTCCCTTTGTAAATATTTTAAATTTAAAAACTATAAATGGTGGAAAGATTGTGTACCCCTTGGGGTTTTTGAGATATGATTTTTAAAAATTTAAAAATTTTACCCGGTTTTAAAAGTAAGGTCAATGGGGGCCCTTTTTTTAAATATTTTGGATAATTAACGATCTTTCAATGGTAAAATTGTAATTTTTCTCTGTGGTTGTTTAGATATGATTTTTTAAATTTAAACTTTGATTCCGGTTTTTACGGGGGTAAGATATTAATTTGTGTAAAAATTTTCGACAATTTAAAACATACAGTAAAAAATTAATTTTCCTCTTGTGGTTTTAGAAAGATTTTTTAAAAAATTTAAAATTTTACTTCGGTTTGACAGGAAGTGAAATGAAATTGGGGGCACTTTAAAAAAAAAATTTTTACAATTAACGATCTGCAATGCAAAAAATGTTTACCCCTTGTGGTTTTTAGATATGATTTTTTTTTTTATTAAACTTTTACTTGGTTTGGACAAAAATAAAGGTCAAATTCCCCTTTTTAAATATTATTTGACAATTAAATCTTACAATGGTGAAAAAATTTGAATTTTTCTTTTTGTGGGTTTTTGAGATAGTTTTTAAATATTTAAAAATTTTACTTCCTTTTAAGGAAGTATGGTAAATTACCATTTTGTAAATTTTTTTGACAATTTCACCTGACAATGGTAAAAAATGTTAATTTACCTCTTTATTGTTGAGATCGATTTTTTAAATATTAAAATTTGACCGGTTTCGGGAAAAAGGCCCAAAAATTTCTTTTTTTTAAAAATTTTTGACAAAAAAAATTTTAAAAATGGTGCAAAAAAAGTCAATTTACCCCTTGGGTTTTTGAGAAAGATTTTTTTTAAAATTAAATTTGACTTCCCGGGTTTGGGCAGGAAAAGGGGCAAATTTGTTTTAAATATTTTTTACAATTAACGATCTGTACAATGGACAAAAAATTTTGAATTTATCTTTTGGTTTTAAATGATTTTTAAATATTAAACTTTGACTTCCGGTTTGGACAGGAAGTAAGGTCAAATTGGGGTCACTTACAACTCGTGTTTCATCTACTTGTTAAGTTCTAAGTACATGCCAAGTTTCAAGTTCATGTAAGTTTGCAAGTGTGTGTTTTGTGGAAAGACGTCGGGAGAAGAAGAAGAAGAAGTAAAAAAATTTAAAAACCGAACAAAACAATAGGTGTTTCGGTACATACCTGAACACCTAAAAAAAAAAACGTACACAAAAAATAGGTGTTTCGGCACATGCATGGATGTCTCGAGCGCCGTTGTTGACTGCACAAAATTGTGCATGGTCATCAACAAAATCGTTTGTACTATGACTCTCCCGAACTGTAAAGGTGGGCCAGAAATGTACCCAAAACAGTTGAATCATGCTTCATTTATTCCAGATGGTTGTACAATGAAGTTTGTACATAAAAATGGTATAATTTGGAGAAGCTCTCAACTCTTTAATCATATTCTAAACTGAAAGACCAATAAAATGGCAGGTGGTTATAATTTTGCAAAAAGTACTTTGAAACTTTGAAATGTGTAAAATGCTGTTAACAATAGATTTAATAATAGATTTCTTTTCAAAACCATGATATTTATGTTTCATTTTCTCAATAATTTTCCACTAATGACCAAGTAAACATAAGTGAATTAAAGAGTCTGTTTCCTTTTCCATTTTGACGATCGATGTTTTTTCAAAGATCATTGCAAATGAAAGCATTCATGTTTGGATTCCACAGACAAATCAAAGATGTTCATGGAAAAACTATGGTAATATAAGTCCATTAACATTTGTATCTATAGTAAAATCAGTGGTTAAACAATTATCGCTTCTTCAGGTTCCAAGTGGCATACTGTTGTGTAGGCAGAGGAATTGACTTGTTAGAGATTTTGAGTCTTAACACATGTCCGAGGTTTCTAATTTCTTGTAAACCTTGAAGAAAAGGGTATCAATGTATTTCCAAATGGGCTTCGTTGGAGCCAGCACGTGCGAAGTGGGTGTGGTTTATGTTGAATGACGTCACACTTTAATAATGTCATTTAACAACACTTGAAATATTTCTATGTTTGCAAAATTTAGTTTGTATCAGATCACATCAACGAACTTACCCTGCGCCACACCGCGGCGTTCCAGTTCCGATAAAGGGGAACAGAGGGGTTTAATCCTAAATGTCAATCTTTATGTCCCACTATGTACCAACATAGCACACCTGGCTACGAACTAAACATTATGATCTAAGAATCAAGTAGGCTTAGTTGCAATCTTACCTTTTGCGACGAACACCAACCCCAGGAGAAGCCACAACGTGGTGAAAAATCCAGGTCGCTCCATGAGCTACAGACATCGGTTCCCAGTTGCGGGTGATTGAAATTTGCGTTGGCGTTTACTCAATCCTGCCGAATATAATTGAGATACCGTGGACAAAATTAAAGATTGAGGCCGAGATATTGTGAAGGGCGTGAAATAACCTTGTTCTATCCTCAGCATCAGCAAAAACATAACGATCATGTTTTCTATTCTGTAAAAGTAATGATGGGCCATTTAATTAAAATAACCAACATTGAGAATCGACCTAATTTGTTGGCAAAACAGCTTAACGAGGTTGCCAAATCTCTATTTGAATAAATATACTATACTACCCAAAACAATTTAGGGAATACAGGAATAATCTCGTTAAAGCAAGATCTTATTTCAGATAAACACAATGTTTCATAGAATTGATGAGAAAACACTGGCTGCACAATGAAACAGATGATAAAGGATGATGTAGATATAATATTTCATGACATGACTACTGAAAGAGAGAGGGTTGCAAATGAAAATCCCGGTTCATGGAACATTTCAAACCTATTTGATGTTAAAATCCATGTTCCCAAATTGTTTTGAGTAGTATATTTAACGGGTAGGTACAATCATAGAATCTCAAAAATAAACATGATCTGCCAAGATGCTGTAGCATCATTTTTATTTTGTCAATCTGAAACGGAGAACATTTTGTAAAGGTCTATCCATTCAATCAATGAAAAGTGTGTTAAATTGCCAGTAGTGCAATAACGAGAATGTTAAATATCACAATAGCTGTGCTCATGTTGGGTAACTCTCGCAATATGAACACCGTGGAAAATCATTTGACACTTGTACAGTTCTTGCAGGGAATGTTTGATTCTACGTTAACAGCTGTTGATAAACAAACTCCTCTGTCAATCTGGCACGTGCGAAGAGGGGTGTTTATGTTGGAATTACGTCATAATTACCACAGGATTATAAAAAGGTACGGTAGCATTTCAACAATAGGCGCTCTTTTCCCTGGTGTATTATGTACAGTATGGAGTGCCATGGTCGAGCGGTTTAGAGCATCTTGTCAATCTGGCACGTGCGAAGAGGGTATGGTTTATGTTGGAATTACGTCAAATTACCAACAGGATTATAAAAGTAGCATTTCAATAATAGGTCAAGTCCCTTTTCCCCTGTTGTATTATGTAGCAGTTATGGAGTGCCATGGTCGAGCGGTTTAGAGATCGGATTTGTGTTCTGATGGCTGAGTCGTCAGAATGGGGTTCGAATCCCAGCCGCGGGATGCTTGTCCTTTAGCAAGACACTTTACCATAATTGCTTCTTCCACCCAGGGGTATGGGTACCTGTGAGGGCAGAGTTGGTTGTTGTGTTTGATTAGCCCTATATGCGCTGTAATGGCAGCAATTGAGTGATACTCCCAGGAGCTGAGATGGTTCGGAATGATTTATGAGCCTGATGAGCAGGGTAAATATCTGAACAGCAAAAGAAACGTCGTATGAATACAAGATATCAACAGGTATATTTTGTAACGTACACTTTGAAAACCATTCAGTCGCATTCCATCTGCCTATAGGATTTTCAGGACACGTCATGATTCAGAATGATGTTAGACTGCATATTTCCGAAAACGATACATGTAAAACACTTGTGGTTGAGTTATGTCAACGATTTAAAATCACGACGTTTATTTTGCTGTTCAGTATATATGCGCCTTGAGCACCAGTTTGGTGATCGCGCGTATATAAGTCCACATATTATTATTATTATTATTAGTTTCTGAATGTTGCACCGAGTTCATAGATTGGTTGTTACTACATCTACCATGGCATCAGCCACAATTTCACCACGGATCCTTTCTTTACACTCAATACAACTTTGTGTTAGTATGGAGGTCGAAAAGGGACATCTGCTTTTCAGCTTTCTAAATAATGAAAAGCAGATTGAACGTTGTTGGCTAGTGCATTTTTCTACTTTTTGCTTTTCTTCCACCTACAAAGTAGTTTGGGACTTTTTGCTAACATCCTTTTTTCTATTTTCTGCTTTTAGTTTCAAAAAAAGCAGTTTTTACTTTCACCTACACTGGCGTCAAAAGTGGACATCTGCTTTTCGGGTTTTTCACAACCAGAAAAGCAGATTGAACTTTTTCGACAAATCCATGTTCTGTTTTTCTTCCCAAAAGCAGATTAGACGTTTAGTCCACAGTGGCCTAAAGTGGACATCTGCTTTCTGGTTTCCACAACCCGGAAGTATAGAGCGAATGTTTTGGACACATCCATTTTCTGCTTTCCTGTCCCGAAAAGCGGATCGAACGTTTTCTCAAAGTGGCCTAAGTGGACAGGTCTGCTTTTTGCTTGAAAAAAAAAGCAGATTGAATGATTTGATAAATCTACTCCCTATCCACAAAATAATGGACTAACCTATCGTCACAATACATAGCCGACGACGGCGCCAGGTAGGCGCATTCCGTTCAAAAAGTGGGGAGGAATGTAATGTATTAAGGCCTTTTCTTGCACTTTACTAAAAAAATTTCAGTTCTTTCGGTGAGTTTGATTTTTTCACCGTTTCGCCTGGTGCCAGTGGACAATTCATGTGAGAATTTTTGTGCATATAACTACAAAAGAAGTACCAAATTTGTTTTTAAAGGACTGATTTGTGTTTAATAAAAAAAAATTAAAATTTCGGATTATTTCCTTCCTAAAAATATAAATTTCCCCTGGTTTTGGGGCCCCCGCTGTGGGTAAATTTGAAAAATTACTTTTTTGAAACGTACTTTTAAGACGGGGGGTATCATTTAAGAACAACCATTTAACGACTTGAAAATATTTTTTTGAATAAACCCACTACATATAAATTCAGACACTATAATAAATTCAGGGTCCCTTCATCAGACATGCGAAGAATGTGGACATCGAATTTATCAAACAGTACAAAACGTGTAAACAAACGGGTCAATAATTTATGTAGTCCATCACAGCGCTTCCCTTGATCTGTATGCTACTATTTTTCAGCGATGGTTATCGCATGCATTGTATTGGTGGATTGTAGGATTTGCCCATTATTTTGGGGATAGGGAGTAGATTTATCAAATCATTCAATCTGCTTTTCTTCAAATGCAAAAGCAGACTTGTCCACTTTAGACCACTGTTGAGAAAACGTTCGATCCGCTTTTCGAAAGCAGGAAAGCAGAAAAATGGTTTTGTCAAAACGTTCGTTCTACTTTCGGACGTGGGAAACCGGAAAGCAAATGACCACTTTTGACCGCCGTGTAGTGAAAAGTAAATCTGCTTTCGTGAAACTGAAAAGCAGAAAAGTAGAAAATGGATGTTACCAAAATGTTCAATCTACTTTTAGGTGGAAGAAAAGAGAAAAGTAGAAAATGCACTAACCAACAACGTTCAATCTGCTTTCATTATTTGAAAGTTTGAAAAGCAGATATCCCTTTTCGACCTCCATATGTTAGGCCTTGGGCATGTAAATTGTCCACTAAGTCGACCGTCCACTGTCCCATGGTACAACCACAAAATCACCCGTGAAAGCGTAAGCGCCGTCAACTAGAGCGGAAGTGCGGAAATCAAAGTTGCATATCAATCATGACAACTTAACTTATCTACAGTTAAACGAATTTTCACTGAAGCGAAATCAAAATACTACCATGAGAAAGGAATGACAAGGCGACCAGAAGAACTATTACAAATCACAAATCATTTGTAATCACCTCATTCACTGGACGACCCCTAAAACTCCCATCCCATTCGTCTGCAAAATAACTACCCTTTTTTTCATAAGTATTATTTCACTCACTTGCAAGATCAAACGATCCTTGTCAGAACATTGTATACTAGCTGACGTCACAGCCAGTGGCGGATTAACCATATGGGGTAAGGGCTTGCCCAGGGCCCCAGGCTGGGGGCCCGCAAAAAAAAAAAAAAATTTAATTTTTTTTTTTTCATCCTGTGCCAAGCGAATTTTACTCTCCCCCTCAAATTATTTTGTATGGAGCCCACAGAGAGCCAAACACTATACTTCACATGAGGGGCCCTGTGTGAAGTTTTGTGCCACCCTAGTGGCGACGCGTAGGAGGCCCCCAGTCACTGGTGCCCAGGGCACCAGGATTTAATCCGCCCCTGGTCACAGCATCAGCGCACACGTCCAGTTCGGGCCATGTATGAACCCCCAATCATGACAACTTCAAACTCCATCGGCCACGATTAAATAAATTTTCACTAAAGGGAATCAAAAAATACTACCGAGAAAACAAAGGATTGACAAGGCGACCCGAAGACGAACTACAGATCACAAATAATCACCTTCGACACTGTACCGCGACCTAAAACTCCCATTCCATCATGCGCAATAATTGAAAAATGAGTAAAATCGTTAATAAGTTAATACTAGCTTCTTGTTGGTCAGATTATTTCACTCTGGCAAGATCCAAAGATCTCTTGTCAGAACATCGTATACGACGTCAACCTCAATCCGGAACGTCCAGTTCGGGCCATGCATGTTCTCCATAGCATCATTAGTTCTACCCAAGTCCTGTTCAATATACCCACTTCCACCCTAATTTGTGAAGGGGACTTGGACGTGGACCCATAACCCACTTCCACATACTTGGTGAAGGGAAACTTGGGCATAGTTCATTTGTCACTCACACTGGACAGCTTCTACAGAGCCTTAAATGGCAATGAAATTTCTCCGTCTTTTAACATTTCTAACCCAAAATTTGGGAAAAAATATAAAGAAAAAAATAAGACCACAGACCGGACTGACTTTGGGAAAAGCCTCAGGCCGGGGGCCCAAATTCGTGTGGTCTTTTCGTGCTTTGTGTTTGGGGTTTCCCATGGGCCTTGACTAAAGGCTAGGTAGGAAGAAGATCACTGTTCCAGCATGCCTTCACATTATCCCTAATGTCTTGGTACAATTAATGTTTCGTCATATTTCAAGCATGCTTTGACATAATGTACTTGGTACTTCTTATCATTATGTCGTCACGATGAATCCGTGTCGTTATGTACATGACCAATATCTAGATGGGGCTATACTTGACGTATAGGCCATTATGCATATTTAAAATATCTCTACCAAGAATAAAAAATACATGCCTTTAAAAGAGTTTGTCTACGTCTAATGATTGAGAGTCATCGTTTTAGCCACCATGGTATTGAGATTCCTTGGGTGAATCGTAAAATTGAACAATTGAAAGACATTGTTTGGTCAAAATAAAGTAAACAAATTTTACCTTGACCTAAATGGTGAAAATAAAAAATAATACTAAACGGTGATCATAAACTTTCGCCATTACTGACACATTCTTGACACAGAATATTGTAACACCGGGGTATATGTCGCCAGTGAAAATTTGTCCCGCTGATTGGTCTTATGGTGCCTTATGGTGCCCAAAAAAAAATTTCCCGAAAAAGATGTCTTTTATTTCTTCCATAGACTACTGCTCTTCAAAACTGTGGTTTTAAAATAACACCAAATGTTGTCAATTGTATTCTTATGGTGTTTATATTGGCCGATTGTCCCAAACGAACACTACTATAGATGTATCAATACCCCCCGATGCACGTGTGTATATCACGTGTATTATTATATCAACTTATTAACTGACTGGATAGAGGGTTGCCCATGGTGCCCTAACAAATAAAGGTATCCACTGCAAGGCCATGATGGTACTCACTATGCGTTGATAATTGTGACGTAATTTTAACAAACTACGCCCACTTGGGTGCTGGTCAAACGAACATCAGGCCCCGAACCTTATAAGTCAAAATTTTCCCCCAAGAATCACTTTTGAACGTTAAAATCAAGGAGTTTAGTTCAATTAAAACAATGGTATGCCGGCTTTGGGAAACCCGGAGAAAAAAGAATGCGCGTAGTACCAATACGCGCGCTACAGTACCGTATGTAAAATTAAAAAAAGGTGGTTTGTTTCCCCTGATCCGGATCAGGATCGTGATTGCGCAGTGCGGAAACAAACGGGAACTTTGGGATCGAATCCATGTCAGCTCAGCCGCCGATAATGCCTGTTGTATACGGTGAGTACCAGACTCCCGCAAACCGTCCTCGGTTAGATTTCATCCGCTAAATTTAGATTTTTTTTGACAAACCGTTCAGATATCATTTGATAGAATGATAATTTATTTTGGCCTTCAGATAAATTATTTCCAACAAATTTTAAGATTATTCATGAAGGGTTTAATGAATTGAATGATTTTCGTCTTGTTATTTTCGTTTGCCATCTTGCATCCAGCAGTATCCCCTCCACAGCGGGATCAGAAATACAGGATCCGGGCGAAACTGTCTAAACCGTACGGACTGTCGAGATCCGGATCTGGAAACAGACACCAAGTCAAGGTGAGGTTGTTCCCGTGGTAGTGGGGGGCATTGGGGGTGAAGGTGTTGTCGAAACATGTTAAAGGGGATAGGAACATCTGTTAGAGTGGAATTACACGAAGGCGGGACTCTTACTATTAGTGACAGCAAGGATTCTGCAAGACACTCGGATCTAAGGCTACGGGGGCTTGACCTGATTGTAACATGCTGTGCTAACGCGAAATAATAACAGTATAGTGGTGGTATCTACAAATTTATTCACTGCCAGACATTAAAATTTCTTGAATAGTTTGATGGAAGATTTTTAGCTGTCTTTTTTAAGGATGCTATATGTCAGGTTGTTTAAAGCCCATATCCGACCATGAAATAATTTTATTAATACGACAACTTGGTTAGTTTAAAATGTAAATCCCATACTTTCGAGCTGTTTATTTGACGTGTTATGCATCCATATTTTGGCCATGCAAAAAAAGATGAAAAAACCAAACCTACGATAAATACAAACTGAAAACTCACCTTAGACGCCTGCTCAATTAGGCAGCCTTCATGCGTATTCACACGAACAACGAAGCAATGTTATAGCATACCAATATCTGAAGAAGAAACGGACGAGAGACACGAATATGTTTGGCGTGCTACCCACGAACCGTGTTCAGTGTGTATGAAAGTAGGCGAAAATAAGGACGGCTCCAAGCCATGACAGCCTCGCTGGTGTTGCATTATGCATTGCGTTGGCGCTGGATATGCATGAGCAAAAGTAGCGGCCTTGTAGGATTGCATATTCATAGTGGATAATCGAGGTCCGGGGAAACAATCCTGGGAATTAGAGGACTAGCAATTGCATCGTAAGCAAAATATTTAATAGTGAAAGGAGGAAATAGAGGGCGCTAATATTTATCAAAAATCAAAGGGTAAGATTCGTAACATAATCTTACCGTACCTAAGTAAGGTGGAGAACATATGGATGATGGACATATACTCAAATTATTTCAGGATATTTCTTTTTATTCCTCAGTTATGTCAGTTTGATCTTGTCAATTCCCCGTTAGTGACCTAACACGGTCATTGTACATGCGCAGTGGCATCTGTAATAGGATCCTTCTATTTTTGAAGGGAGGATTTTTAGAAGGAAATAAAGTCCGAAAACCATCATAAAAGTGGATTTTAAAGATAGTTTTCGCTTTCTGTACCCCAAAACTTGACTGAATCAGTTTAACTGGAATTAGTGGTTGCAAAGAAATTCGAAAACCCTTAAAGAGTGGCGGTCAGAGTTTCCAAGACAATATCTGTGCACATTGTTGGCACCAATCCTCTGTAAGAACATAACTCCACGTGTAGCCCTGAGATACCGCCTAATGGGCAACAGTTATCAGGTATATAACTGTATCTGAAAGATTATCTTTATCCATGTATTACTGCTCTATATACGGTGTTTTCTTAGGGGTCCTGATCGCCAAGTCTTCACACCCCCCAGAAACCCAGCGCGGGAAACTTTGGAAAAAGGAGCACGTAGGTTTATAAATATACACGAACAACTCCCCAAAGCATTTTGGGGATAAAATTTTGGGGGACGTTTCGCAGCGGTGAGTAAATAATATTTTTGTTTGCTGGGGGCAGCAGGGCCCCGGGCCCCAAAATCCCAGATTCCCTTGAGCTGCTTTTTTGGCAACAAACAAAAAAAAAAAAAAAGATAAAAACCATGGACATGAATATTCATTTAAATTATTTTAATTTTTAATAATTTTCCAAAAGGTTAGATAAAGGAAAATTTCATTTACTGAAAATCAAGGTTGGGGAAGCTTTTGGGTATGGTGTCCTTTTAAGTAGGGATTTCCATTATTATCCTTTAATAAGTGCAATTTCAGTTGTTTTTCGATTAGAATGAAATCAACCTGCCCCTTTAATAGGGTTACAAAAGTTAATTAATAAATGTTACATTTACCATACCCCAAGGGACATGTTGACCCAACCTTGAGGACCAAAAATCCATACTTTTAGGACTAAAACCCAAAAAAAAGGATATTTAACAAACACTACCCCCAGTGGTGTAAGACTCAAACCCAAAAAAAAAACACCATACAAAAATAAAATTGAAGAAGGGATTTAAAAAACGGGTTTTATGCAGGGGAAAAAGATTTTTAGAAACCCATGTAAAAGTTAACTTTATTTTGTCATTAGCTAGAAATAGGAAAAAAGCATTAGATATTTTCTCTTTTCTCAGAACCAAAAATCTTCAAATAATTTAGGGTTGGGAAAACCCCCGGGAAAAGAAGAAAAAACAATCACCGGATTTATGAAATCCAACCTTCAATTTTTTCTTTCATAACAACTCTAACCTTTAAAAATTAATTAGCTTATGGAATTTCTTTTATATTTTTATGAAACTTAAAAAATAATATTAATTTTTGTTTTGTAATGTTACCATACGTAACTTACATCTTACAATAATATATTCACAATTATAAGAGGTGTATTATGTATTATGTATTATGTATTATGTATTATGTATATATATATATATATATATATATATATATATATATATATTATATATATATATATCTTTATTCACAGTTAAGATAACTACTAACGAGGAAATTTGCATTCTTAAAACAAACAAATCTGAGAACCCCAAATCGCTAGCACTACATTATACCACCATTGTAATTACACTATTCATCACACACATTATAACATCCAATCATACCTTCATCTCATATCACTGCCCTCTGCACCCATATCACCACCATTCAAACTGCGTATCTACTCGCCACAATTAAAAATTTTACGTGTGATTGTCAGACAGCAACTTTTGTAAATTTTATACAACAATTCCTTATTTTTCTCTAAGATTAAAGCACTAATTTCTCAGGCTAATTGATATGCCTACCAACTTGACTCCAAGTGAGTTCTTAGATAACAGTTGGTTACGTAACAATTGAAAGATCTGGTATATAATCAACATAATAGCTTTAAATGTCATGCATTGTTTTTAATTTAATTTTATTAAATGAAATGTACAAATATATCTTAAACAAAAAGACATAAGTAAACTGCCCTTTTCCATAAAATTAATTTCAAATTTCCCATTATTGATTTTGTTAAAAGTTGAAAGAAAAGTTAAAGAAAGAACAATTTCTTCTATGATTATATTTCAGTCAGACCATACCAGACTAAAACAGATTATAAAGCAGCCATCACTTGAATGATTAAACAAATATTCACAATGAATTAAAACCAAAACAATTAATCAATCCAGATTTGGCCTCAATCCATAAAAAAACCATCAACAATACTCAACCAGATTTCTCAACCATATAAAACCATCAACAAGGCTACACTAACCAGATTTAGCCCCCAATCCATATAAACCATCAACAAGGCTACATCAATCCAGTTTCTCAACCCATATAAAACCATCAAGGCTACATCAATCCAGATTTGGCCTCGGGTCCATAAAAAACCCACAACAAGGCTACATCAATCCAGATTTGCCTCAATCCATATAAACCAACAACAAGGCTACATCAACCAGATTTGGCCTCAATCCATAAAACCAAAAAAAGGCCATCAACCAGAGTTGAATCAGGGGAATAGGGGTGCATCCACTAAATAGTGAGGAATCATGGCCGAGCTATTTATCAAAAAGGTATGCCCTCAAATTTCTAAAAAAACAGATTTGAGGCCCATTCATTTGATGGATTAAAATGGCCCACTATCATAACCTGGGGTCCTTGTTTCCAACTGTGAGTATTTTGGACACACTAGGCCCTGAAAAAGTGGTCCAATTTGATTTCTGCGCAGCCTTTTTCCAAAAAGCGTTTTCGTGTGGACGTTTTCACTACTGTAGAGGGGTTTTCATTGATGAGAATAACCCGAAACCTGACTTTAGAAAAATAGAGAAGAATATAAAAGGTTATTATCGATCAATATTTTTCTTTTGGTTTAAAACTGTGGGGCTTCAATTTTTTAATGATTTTGAATATTTTGTATTTAGCACTGTTTACTATGGGGGTTTATTTAAGGGGAACCTACCATCGAAACGTTGGGTTTTCAAATGGCCGCTTTTCCACAACCAACACACTATAACAACCGATATTCGCCGGGGGCACGTCGTAGCTTTAGCGGTGAAATTGCACCAGTGTCTTGATGATAAGAATACTAATTCGGTGACACCATTTAAATTTCATTGAGTAGTAAAATTTTTAGTTCTGAAAAGAACTGGGGGTTACAACTTGTTGTAGATTTTCAGACTTGTATGACTTATTGAATATCAGACTTATTGAATCAATGTTTAATTAATGACCAGACCCGACTTAGTCACCATGTATAATGACTCAGACTTAGACCTGATTCTGACTTGGGCTGATGTTTGTGACTGGACAGAGGCAAAATGGCTTGTTCAACATTTATTTAAAATTCAGACCATTGTTAAAAATTGGGAAAATGTCTTTAAGTATCATAATGGTGGTAAAATGCATGAAAAAAAAGGGAAAAATATTGGACTCTGAATCAAATTTTTGTAATGTTATTTGCCCTTTGGGTGACTTTGAATTGGAATCACCTGACCCATGACTCGAGACCCCAGAACCCCTTGGGAACTTGGACTTGAGGACTCAAAAATTTCGCCTTTTTATAAAAGGGATTTTTGAAAAAAACAGTCCGGTTTCCCAAAATTTTTTACAAAACAGTTATAAGGGCCCAAACAATAATTTTTGTTATATTTTCACAGCAGTAAAAAGTGACTTAAATTTAAAACCTGTGTAATACAATTTAAAAAAAAATTTACCAGTCAGGGTTTTCTAGACCCCAAATATGTATTTAGTCAAATTTTTGAAACCTTGTGGTGATTTATTCAATTAAATCAGCAACAGCTTTGGGGGCTATTTGAATTGTTGTTTTTAAACCCCGTTGGTTTTTAAACCTTATCTTATTTGCTGAAAAGTATTTTTCGTATCTTCTTGTGGGGCACTTTGTTACTTTGACCTACCTTGTTTTGGATAATAATAAAAATTAAAAATAAAAATTTTAATGTTTTGGGTTATAGAACGTATCCACCAACCAAGGGTCCCTCAAGGCGCATTATTTTTCCCCGGCTCATAAGGCTCAAAAAGGCCCTTCATAATTTTCTTTCCCCAAAAACCATATCAGCCCCGGGGGAGTATACATAAAGTGCCATTTCTGGTACAAAAGGGGCAAACCAACCGGGCCTTTCACAGGACCCATTTAACCCCTGGGTGGAAGAAGAAATTAGATTAAGGTCTTGCTCAAGGACAAAATTTTGTCAGGGCCCAAGGAAACCCAATTTTTGTTTTGACCAGAACCTTGAATGGAAAGCTAGACCGTCAACGATTACCCCCGGGGAAAACAGACTTGATGCCCTCTTTTTTTGTCCGTTTAAAAAAAGAAGTTTTCCCCTTTTTGGTAAATTAAATACATATAATAATCTGGAATCAAAAAATGAGTGCAAAGTTGCAAAATGAAATTTCTTTAACGGGGCCAAAATTGGAAAACTGCTTCTTGGCGAAAAAAGAAAGTTTCAAGGATATTAGTTGAGTCAACAAAAAAAAGTGAATATGATTCAAATTTTTGGGTTTTATTCAAATGTGGAAAATTTTTGAAAAAGTAATCTTTTCTGATAAACTGGGTTTATGCCCCTAGAAAAATTTTTTCGGGAAAATTTAGTTTCCCCTCACCAACAACACAAAAATCCTTTTACACTCAATTTTGACCATTAGTTTTTTGAATACCCAATTTTATTTAAAGTATCTTTCAATTTAATTTTTTTTAATAGGCAAAAGGGGGGGAGGGCCCCATTTATGACAAGAATGTACATTAGCCAGTGGCGTAAAAAAGGGGGTGCAGGAGGGGGCTGTCCCCACTTTTTCAAACAGTCGGGGAAAAAACAAACTTGTTGGGATTTCTGAATTTTTTTGTCCCGCTAAAAAAGGGGGATAAAAAAAAAAAAAATGAAAAAAAGAAAAAAAAGAAAAAAGGTAGAAAAAAAATGGGATAAAGTTGTTTTTTAAATGGTGTTTGGGGAGGGGTTTGGGAAAAAACCCGCATCCGGGGAGATGGTTTTAAACCGAGAGCTTAGAGATCATCCATTTTTTGGGGAAAAAAAAGTAATTTAATGTTGTCTGAAAATTTGTGTCCCGGGAAATTTACCCCCAAAAAAAAGTTTTCCCCCAAACCCAAAAAACCCCTATTAATTTATGTTTTTCCCCCTTTTAATGCCATATGCATTTTTTTAAACCCTGCGAGGAGGGTGTGGCTGACTTTTTACGAAAACATGTAGTTGTATCCTGGTTTTTTGGGGGGGGTCAGGGTTTAAAGGATCAGATATCGAATTGACTAAATCAAAGTTTTTTATTTCAAAAAAACGGCTCATGAAGCACAGAAGATATTTTTTAAAACTTTGGGCCCCATCTTAAAGACCTTGAACTTTTGCCAATTTTGTTCGCAGACATGCCCCTAATCTGACCTCTCCTTTTTTTCCCGGAACCCAGAAATGTTTAAGTGAAGAAATATTCAGAATCACTATTCTGTAAAGGGTTTTTAACCCTTCAAAAAAAAATTTGAATTTTCCCAAATTTTAAACAAAATTGACACCCATATTATGAAAAAATTTTTTTTTTGACTTCACATGATTAAACCCGAACTTAGGGTTTGGGAAAAATTTTAAAATTATATTGGATGACTAAACCCAAAGTTAATGTATTCAGTATAGCACATTATATGTTATTTTTATTATATATTAAAAACTAAACCTCCTGAGGCAATTTCTTGTTTTTTATTTTTTTTTATTTTATATTCTGACCACAAAACATCAAATTTAAAAAAAAAAACATAGTTTTCCCAAGTCACACTTGTTAATTTCAAAAACGTATTGCTTAAATCAAACTTTTCCAAGTTCAACAGCCAATATCTCGGGAACCCAAATGCCCTTATTAAAAAAAAAACACAAAAATTCCTTACATTAATACCCGAATTTTTAAATGAGTTACCATAAAGGGCCGATGGTAAAATTAAACCCAAAAAATTTTTAAAAAGGTTATATCTTGGTTTCAATTTGAGAAATTTGAAAAAGGGGAAAAAAAAAATAGGTTTTAAAAATATATAATGTAATCTTACCTGCTCAAAATTAAAATATATGAGAAAAAAAAGGGGGAAATAAATTTTTAAAGGTTAAAAAACAAATTAGGGATCCTTTTTTCCTTCGCCAAAAATTCAAAAAAAGGGGCACTTTTTACAGTTTGGACATTTTTGTCCAACCGCAAAATTGCAAGCCCCCTTTTAAACAACAAAACGAAACCATTGTGACTTTCATTTAAGGTTTTTACAGATCTCTGATATTTTTAATCAAATTTAATTTTGGCCCATTATTATTTTAAATTTTGTAATTTTACCCCCCCCTGCTTTTTTTCCCCCTTTCCCCTTTCCCGATGAGACTTATCAAACAAACAAAAAAAAAGTTCCAAAAGGGTTTAAGGGCCTTCAAACTTGGGAAAATCTTATACCAAAACATTAATTTTAATAAATTTATGACATATAGTTTTAGGAAAGTTGTACCCCAGGGAAATAAAGAAGAAAATACACTAAAATTTAAATTTTTTTCCAAAAAACATATCTCATGAACCCAAAAGATATGTTCCCAAACTTTGCATCATCTTTCAGATCTTTAAATTTCATTTCGCACAGAAGGGCCCCAATCGAACCCTCTTTTCCCGGGCGAAACCAAGGTATATGCCTTTAGTGGGAAATTACTACTGACATGTGACCTTTTAAAAAAAGTGAAGGATGACGTCATCACCTGTCACAGTGCCCCCTTTGCAGGTTTAAAAATAATTCAAAACCCCAAGGGAAGAAATGACTTTCAATAAAGTTGATAGGCATCTTTAAATTTCCCAAAAAAGTTTGATAACATCATCAAAATTCAGAGCGCCCCCCAGTATTTTAAAAGGGTTATTTTTGTTCGAAATTGAACCAAACCAAAACAACGTTGTTTTTTTATGATCATGAAGTTTATTTTTCAAAGACCCAAAACCCTTTCTTTCCACTTCCCCAAAGTCCAAAATCAACACATCCTAATGCAAAATTGATATATTTTTGAATATACAATTTTTTTTTAAAAAAATGAAAACCACCAAAATATGATATTGACTTTTATCGTTAAATTTTATTAACCGAAATGGACTGAACACCTGTGTTTTTTCCAAAATTCTTCTCCCCCTAACTCTCCCGGGAACAAATTTTAAACTTCATAATTGAAACGGGGAAAAAACTTAAAAGTTTGATGAAACCGAGTTGTGAAGGGACCAAATTTTACCTTACTTCCCCCCCAAACCGGAAATCAAAGTTTTAAATTTAAAAAAAACAAAAATCCAAAACCACAAAAAAATTCAATTTTTTCACCATTGTACAGCTCGTTAATTGTCAAAACAATTTTAAAAAAGGGGATCCCCCCAATTTTTCCCTTTTCTTCCTGTTTAAAACCGGGAAGTCAAAGTTTTTTTAAAAAAATTTTCCCAAAGAGGTAATTCCAATCTTTAAAAACCAACAGACTATTTTAAAAAAATTTTGTAAAAGTCCCTTTTTGACCTTACTCTCCAAACAAGAAATTTTAATTTTTAAAAACTTTCTAAAACAAGAGGAAATTCAAAATTTTTTGCCCCATTGAAAGACGAATTGTAAAAAAGATATTTACGATGACCCCTTGACCTTACTTCCGCCCAAACCCCAAGTAAAAGTTTATATTTAAAAATCATATCTCAAAACAAAAGAGGAAAATTTACATTTTGACCATTTATGGATTTTAATTGTTTTTAAACAAAAGGTCCCCTGTTAATTTTATTTGTCCAAACCGAAGTAAATTTTAAAAACAAAACCAAACAACCAAAGGGAACCGTTTTGCACTATTAAAAGATTGTTAACAAAAAAACATACCCATTTATTTTTACCCTGCAAACCAACGTTGAATTTTAAAAATAAAGTTTCAAAAAACATTCTGAGTCATAATACGCCCTGAAAATTTTTAAACCGGTTTTTACACAAACCGTTCAGTTAGTGTTAGGGCAGGGGAACACCTATTTTTTTAGTTTGGGTGTTCGAGGGGGCCCGAAACCTTTTTTTTTTTTTTTTTTACCCAAAGGCACCCTTAAAATTTATAAGTTCAAACTTAAAAAATAAAAAAATATATCAAGCAAAAAACCGTTTTCGATCTTTTTTTTCCCCAACAGGTGTCAATTACGCAAACAAAGTTTTATTTTAAAATATCATACCGAACCAAAAAAGATATTTTCCTTTGCATCATGGATCTTTTATGAAATTTTTTCGTTTTTAGAGGGATCCCATTGATTTCCCTTTCCCCAAACCAAGTTGAAATTTTAAAATTTCAAAAACTATTCATGAACCAAGAAGATATTTTCACAATTTTTTTATTTAAAAGATCTTGAATATGTCACATTTGTTTTGACGTGACCATTGATTTCCTTCCGGTCAAGGGAAGGGTTAAAAAATATGTTGAATTACTATTCCTGTATGTAGATCAAAGCCCAATCCCCAAAAAAAAGCACAATTGAGAAAAACAAAGAAACAAATGAAATGGGGGGAAAACCTCCTTTTTTACATGATATTGGGGTCCTTTTGTCATTACTCAATAAAACAAACCAAAAATTTTTTTTAAATGATGGAAAAATTTTTTCATTTTTTTGGATTAAGTCCCAGTGTAACAGGTATGTTTAAAAGGGGGTAAATTGGGGTTTTTTAGATCCAGAACGTTTTAAATAAAAAATAAAGGGTAGTTAAAGGCTCAGATCCCCAGGATGTTTTTCAATAAAGATTTCCCAAACATCTAAAAAATTTTCATAATTTGGGTGATTTAGGTTTTAGGGGTATTTATTTTATTTATTTGAATTTTGGGAGATTGAGGGCACATTTTTAGCCCCCAGGGATTAAGGGGAACGAAACAAGTAGCCCAAAAAAATTTTCTGAACGGGTATGATATTTTTATTTTGATTAAAGGATGTTTATTACATCACACTTTTTTGTAACATTAAAAAAAAACCAAGATTTTTTTCAATTGTTTTAACCAAGGGGGTTGCAGGGGTTTTTTTTTTTGTTGGGGGGGGCCCGGGAGTTTTCCCAGTCAGACGGTCAATTTTGCAAAAGAAGTAAATTTTTTGGGAGTTTTTAAACAAACCTTTGAAAAATTGTCATTGGGAGGATCATAAAATTAATAGTAAAATGAGTAGGATTTATTGAAAAAAACATGTAGGTTTAGGCCGGGAAATATTTAAAATTAAATTTTTTCCCTGTTTTAACAGTTACTGTTATGATGTATTGAATTTTATCTAATAATAATGGGTTAGGATTTTTTTACACATGTATCTAAAAATAATTTTTTTTACATTTTTTTTGATTAAAAATTTAAAAAGCATAAAAAGGCAGGTTAAACCCCTTTTTTTTTGTCCATGTTGTTTTTTTTTATCCATCTTGATATCTTATTTAAAATTTGATTAAAAGGATACCTATATTTTACAGTGTAAATAAAGTAGGTGATCCATTGTTTCTTCCATCCCTTGTATTCCCCGAGGGGGGAAGTTAACTTAAAATAAAAACAAAAAGTTGGAATTTCCCAGAATTTCCCAAATTACGATGGCCATAATTTTTTTTTAAAAAAAATCGGGTTTTTATTGAAAGAAGATGAAAACAAGCATTTGAAATTGAAATTTTTATTTTTTTCCGTGAAAAACGAAACCCCCCAAAAGTACAAATATCACAAGATATGTGGTAAAAGGGGAAACCCCAAACATAGAAGTTCCCACTGGGAAATCCGATGTCCATTATTCAGAAAGAAACCTTTTTAAAAAAAATGGTCAGAGACCCAGAAGAATTTTTTAAGATTGTCAACACTAGCATTCACCTTGGAAAAAAAAAATTATTTGAGACACCAAGCATTTTTTTTTTTGAAAAATTTTGTTTAAATGTTTGAATTTAAATGGGGAAAAAGGGTTTTTTGGCCAGCAGTTTAAAAAAATTTACTTTTTTTTTTGGGGAAAGATCCAGTTTGGGCAAAGGGAATAATTTTAAAAATTTTTTTCATCGAAAAGCATCAAAAAATTTCCCAAAATTGTTTAATAACCAAAAAAAAGATTCAGAAAATTCAGAAAAAAAAGGGTGTATTTTTTCCAAATTTTTTGGGGTTTTTTTAAATTTTTTTTAAAAGGGAAATTTTCAAATTATGAATTTTGTTTCATTTAATTAATTTTTAAAACCAAATTATATGTTTCTTTAAATTTTAAATAAAAAATTTGGGGTTTTAAGTTTGGATTATTCGGGGTAAAAACCCCTTAAAATTTAAAACATAACCTTTAAATGTGTTGTACCGGGGTTTATTTAAAAAAAGATAAATTACACTAAATAAAATTTTTAAATATTTAAAAATCATATCTCAAAAAAAGATTTTTACATTACCTTTATAAATTAAAAAAAAAAACATAGCCCAAAAATTAAAAGTTCAAATTTAAACATCTATACCATAAATGTAGTTGAATTTTATGAATATATTTGGTTGGTATGTCATGTTGACGTACAGATAGAAATACATAAAATTTTTTAATTTTTCCCAAAAATCATATCCCGAACCAAAAAAGATTTTAAAAATTTTGACATTTTTCAGATTTAAATTATTTTCCCCAAATACCCAAATTTCGATTTTGGTCAAACCGTTTTTGCCCTTCGGGGAGAAATTAAACATTGACCTTTTAAAATAACTGATGCCCACCCTACGTTTTTGGGGTTTAAATCTAAAAAGCATGGGAAAATTTAAATATGATTTAAAAATGGGACATCAATTTTCAAAAAATGTTTATAACATCATCAAAGTTCAGAGCGCCCCGGGGCAAAAAAAAATTGAACCAAAGCAAGTATAATTATTTTTTCAGACTGGGAAAGTTTATTGTATAAATTATATGCCCTTTTAAACACCTTTCTGATTTTTACCCGGCCAAAAACAATTAGATAAAACAAAATTTTGAAAAATTATATTTTTTGAATATAAAATTGATATTGAAATAAAAAAAATAGATAATTTGAAAATATGAATTAAATTTGATAATTTTTTAACCGGTTGACTGACACCGTGTGTTTGTTCAAACAAACACTTAAGCTCAGTTTTACTTTTTCTCGGGGTTTGCCCGGGAAAACAAAGGATCCTTGAATTTACAGCCTTAAAAACAAACACAAAAAGAATATACGTTACGAAACCGTTTTGATTACGTCATCAGGTGTCGTTTTTTAAAATCAAACTTTTAAAAAAATTTAATCTCATGAACCAAAAAGATTTTTTCAAATTTTTACTCGGATTTTAAATTTTGGTTTTTTTCTTTTTGAGGGGCCCCAATTGACCTTCCTTCCGGTAAAAACCGGGAAGTTGAAATTTCAAAATTCATATTTCCGTACATAGAAATTTTAAAAAATCTTTAACATCAACGAAATGCATTTTTCGTTTTAAAACCCAATTACCTTTTTTCCGGTCGAAACCGGGAAAACTTTTGGGAATTCTATTCCCCATAAATAGCCCATACGCGGAAAGAATACGTCCAGCAAATACGGAGTTTAAAACCAAACGAAAAGATTTTGTCCCCGGGGAATTTAAAATTTTTTGAATAAAAGCGGGGCAAGATTGTTTGGATGCCCGGGGTATTTCACGCAATCCAGTGGCAATAGGACTGGTTTTATTTGAGGCAATTTTTGGGGGACCCAATAAATTGTTTTGGATCAGATTTTATCATCAAAACGGGGCGGCCATTTAATTTGAGAAAAATGATAAATTTTTCTTTTTTTTAACTCCAAAGCAAAATACAAGAAAAAAAATGGTTTATGAGAAAGAGGAAAAAAAGAATTTTTAAGGGTAATAGTTTAAGTTTTATTTAGAATGGTTTGTAAAGTGGGCTATCGAATAATTATTAGACAACCTGGAGTTCAGAGAAACTGTTATTTATTTTTTTTGAAAACTTTTGAGCTCCCCTTTTTTGGGTACCCCCAATAAATTTTGTTTTTTTCTGAGGATAATGACTAAGAATTATTTTCCAAAAAAGTTTAAAACTTCCCATCAAATAAAGAACCCAAAATTTCGGGGGATAAACAAAAACAGTAATGAAACCTTTAAATATATACATGTTGGGGGGGGTTTTTTCCCATTCAATTTGTTTTTCTTTCAAAAACCCAAACCAACCTAAAGAGATGTTTTTACTTGATTATTTCCCAAAGAATAAACGTAAGGGGCTATTTTTTTTCTGAGTTAATTTAACTCCAAATTTGTTGTTTTTTTAACATAAAGTCTGTCCCCCCAAAGGGGTTTTTAAATTGATATTAAAATTTTATCCATCTTAAGAAACAACATTTAGGAAAAAATTATTATCAAACAATATTACAGTGATACATAACATGTAGCAAATATAATAAAACTAGAGTTAAGTTTGTTAGAACAAACAGGTGTTCGGAGTCTACCCGGGTTAATAATTTTTACATGTTAAATTTAAAATGGGGGTTTACATCTTTTAAAAAAATCAATTTTTCAGAAGGGGAATTTTTAACTCCCGTTTGGAAGGAAGGGTCCCTTAGTGTTTAAAACTATATGACCCCCCAAATTTGAAAAAAAAAAATTTTAACTACATTTAAAATTTAAGTTAGAAAACCTTTTTAAAAATTTTTAAAAGTTTTCGTGTGCCCCTAATTGGGCCATTGGCAAGCATTTATGATAATTTATTTCAAAAGAATTGTTTAAATTAAGGAATTAATTTTTTTTTGTTTTCAAAGCAATTTTTTTGAGAAAATTTTTTGAACTTTGGGAAAAGTTGTGAGATTTAAGGAAAAGAAATTAACAAGTGTGACTGGGAAACAATGTTTTTTTTTTTAAATATTGAACTAGCCCAAAACATGTTTTAAAAAAACCCTGCTAGATGATAAATCAAATTAAAATCATAATGAAAATAGTTTGCCCGGGTTTGTAGCCAGACAACCTATTCAACGAAGGGGAAAAATCACGTTGATTTAGTGAAGGGGGCCAAATGGGAAAATTAAACTTTAGAAACAAAGAGCAGGAATTTTAAAATTTTTTGGGGTAGTTTTTTGAAAAATAAGGAAGAAATAAATATTTCCCCCTTCCCTTTTCCCTTTAGCAATTTGCCTTCAAGAAAACAAGTTATAAACTACAGATAAAATTAAAAAATGCATCCGGTTTTACTTCCACTGCCCCCCGCAGAAGAGTTTTTTAAAAAAAATAAAAATTTCCCAACAAAAAAAATTAAATGTAATTATATCCACTGGATCAAATCTGATAATTGGTTCCCCTTTTACTTTTTTTATAAAAAATTTTAATTTTTGATTTAAATGAAGCCAAATTTTTTTATCTCTTGGTATTAAGTCTTTACAAAATAAATTTAATCTTTTTTTATAAATTTTTTTTAAAAATTTTTAAAAAAAAAATAAAATTGACAAGAAGTACCAAAAAGATTTCCTTAGGCATGCTTATAAACGTCTTTTTTTTTCACCTATTGCAAATAATTAAAAAAAATGTATACAATTTTTAAAACCCAATTTTAATTTGTTTTTCACATATTTAAAATTGGCTGAAACCCTACCAAGAAAAAACCCGACAGATGCCTTTTTTACATAAATTGTTTGGGGAATTAAAAATTGGGTAGGGGGTAAAAATTTTAAAAAGCAATGAAAACATATTTATTTTAACTGTCTGTTCTCTTTACTTTGTGGTTACATTCCTCCCCAAATCAATTGAAACCACTTTTTTGACCGTTTAACCTACGTAACCAATCTAGAAAGAGGAATGGTCTTACAGTAAAAGTGAAATATTTGGAAATAACCAAAGATCCTTGTTGACAAGAAAAAGAAATATATCCATGGATCAAATTGATAATTGGTTTTTTTCACTTTGTTTTAAAAAACCTTTTAATTTAAAAGAAAACATTGGTATTACCTTTAAGTCTTAAAAATTTAAATTTTAATATTTTTTATAAATTTTATTTACCCCTTTAGGGTTTAAATTTATAAAAAAATATAATGATAAAACAATGATAGTACACGTAATCAACACCCCTTTTTGTAAAGCTTATCGTCTTTGTTTTTTTTATACCCCCAAAAAATTAAAAATTATTTTAAAATTTGAAACAAATTATACATTGATTTTAACTTTTTTGGTTGTAATAGATTCAAAACTTTAAAAATGATGCCATTTTTAAAATTGTTAGAATTTAAAAAATCAAAGAGGGTTGGTGTTGTAAATTCAAAAAGAAAAGAAATAATATTTATTTTAACGGTTTCAGACTTGACTTTTTTTGGTTACACACTTCCCCACAATCAATTGAAACCACGTTGACCTTTTAACCATTTGTAACCCAAAAAATGAGTAAAAGGTCTTAAAATGAATAAGGGAAAGACTTGTTAAAAAGAACCCAACCAATCCTTTTTAAAAAAAGAAATATATCCACGGGTCAAATCTGATAATTGGTTGCCATTTTCACTTTGTTTATGGAAAAATTTTAAATTTTAATAAAGCCAACATTAGAGTTATCTCTTTAAAGCTTTTAAAAAAAAAAATTTTCTTTTTTTTTATATATTCCTTTCGGGTTTATAAAAAAATATAATGATAAATTGACAATGATAGTGAATGAAACAAACACCTTATTGAATGCTTATAAACTGTCTTTTTTTTTCACCTATACTGAATAATTAAAAAAAATTAAAAATTTAAAAAAAAATTCTACATTGATTTTTACTTTTTTTTGTAAAATGAGGCAAAAAGTCTGTAGTATCCCTACTAGAATTACAACCCAAAGATGATGCCATTTTGTAATAAATTGGAAAAAAAATCGAGTTGTATGGATGCTTAAAACTAAAGCAATGAAATAAAATTTATTTTTAAATGTCTGTTGGTTTTAAAATTGATTTGTGGTTCACCCCCTCCCCCACAATTGAAACCACTTTGTTGACCTGTTTAACCCCAATTTAAAAATCTAAAAAGAGGCATGGCAAGAAAATGAAATACCGTGTAAATGAACCCAACCAGATCCTTTTTTTGATAGAAAAAAGAATCAACCTGATTTATAATAAAAAGTCCCTATTTGATTTTACAGTCGAATGGGGGAAAATGTATTGAATCGGTAATTTTTGAATAAAATGTCTGCCCCCCCCAAGCTTTTGGGGGATGGGTTGTAGCCACGGTGATGAACCAAACATTTGGGGGTTTTTTTTTTCATCACACCATAGAATCCAAGAACAGGGAAAGGGGCCAAGCAATAAAAGAAAAATATTTTCAATTCCATTGACTGACGACTGGTGCTTCATTGTGTCGAAAAAACACACCCAGCATCAATTCCAAGCGTTGGAGTTTTTGCCTTTCTAAAAAAAAAAATTTAAGATTGAAAAAAGGAGTAAGGGCTTACTTTTAAAAAAATGTTGTTTAACTGAAGGATTGGGGGTTTTAGATAACCCCCCTCTTTTTACTGAAATGCCCAAAATAAATTTTAGCAAAAAAAAAAAATACTAAACCTTTAATTTTTTAATAAAAAAAACATTAAAAATAAATGAAATGTTCATCATTAGTATGAAGACCCATGCCGACGATCTGTTAACATAAGACGTTAAACCACTTCCAAGATTGATGATGGCCGAACAGTTCGTCTGCGATTTGGATGTGGTGTCAACGCCGTGTTAAGGTACTGATGGCTGGAACTCAGTCTGAGCCATGATACATCGAGTCAACATGCTGTAAATAATAGTTAAGTTTGTGGAAGTACATGGAATAAGTATTTGAAATTTCACAGTTCTAATTTATTGAATGAGGAAATATTATGTCACAGTGAACATGCTGTAAAAAATAATAGGGAAAGGGTTTTATAAGTACATGGACCAAGAACGAGTATTTGAAAATTCTCTATTGAGTAGTAAATCCTGAGGACGATCAGAGCATACTGATCAGTATCAATTGTTTAACCTCGAGTTCTTTTTCGGAACTAATTTTCACTCACAAAAGTATTTCATAGTGTCACTGCAATTAGTCTTACTGTCTTCTTCACCATGCAAGCACAAGTTTTCCCTAAATGTTATGATTGTTGTTGTAAATATTATTAGTGTCAGCAAGTGCTCTTTAAAAGGGGTACCTTTGCTCCATAAACTAAACTGTGTCAGAGAGAATATTTACATTTCTACAATTTATAAAGTACCTGCATGTATTATCATGCTGCATGACATTGTCGAACATGTTTTTTAATGTTTCGGGCCTTAACAAGTTATTTACTGTTCAGACTAACATTTTTTTAAAAAATTTAATTAATCAGTATTTAATTTCACAAGGCTTAACATTAGATATTGGGGTCATGCTATGTTCCCTCAGCCTATCTTCCTCAATGCTAACATTTTTTTTAATATCCAAATTAATTTCTGTTCCCTCAACCCCTTTTATTCCCTCATGGGTGTTAAGACTGGATGAGGGAACATAGGGGGGAGAATTTTACAGGGGTCTATTTAGGCTGAGGAACATAGGACTGTTAGGGGAAACAAGGCTGAGGGAACTTGAGTACGGTCCTAGATATTACACTGACTGATTACATCCAATTGATAACACGTCTAACGTTAGCATCATTTTTTTTAATTCAACTAATTGTACTCATGCCTAGGCTTCACTCTCCTAACGTTACAGACTATATTTACCACTATTTCAAAAAGAGTCATGTGGAGGAAAAAATCCACGTAAGCATACTTCCTTTGTTTACATAAAACAGGGCACCCGCTAAATTAGTCCCAACGTTTAAAGTAATAAATAGTACCCATTCCACGTGCTGCGCGCCCATACCGTACACATTTACTACTGGACTGTTGCACTATCATCAAACTACATGCATACTGTATGCATCAAGCCAACGCGTTACAACACGTTTGACATGTCTGAAGCCGTTGTTAAATGCTTGATTTTTAAAATCAAAGATTCTAAAATTTGTCATTGCCCAACTTACCTCCAATTAAGTATAATAATGTCTGTTTTCAACGATGAAACATCCACTGGTGATAAGAAAATTCAGGGCATAGTGAAAACTGCTTTTGTGGAAGGTTTTCTCCCAGGTCTGCATACACCCAACTGTTGAAACATGTGGCAGTTAATCGATTCAACGACCTCGAAAAGAGCTATTAAGGACCTTTTTCAGAATAAATAGATTATGCTGACATAAAAAAGAACCTAAAAGGATTTAACAATCGTCATAACATATGCGAAACGAATTGATCAGAAACACAAATTTTTCAGGGGTCACGATAGCCGGGTCAATAACATTTCCGAAACGTTAACGCTCAATTCCTTAAACGTGCATACTAATGAGCACGACCCGCGCTAAACCAGACTCAGCAACAGAGGGCGCACTTTTTAGCGTTGAAAGCCGTGTAACCAAATATCGTGTACTACACGATATTTGGTTATCTACGTACAATCAATATCTACGCTGTTTTGCGTGTACGTTGTGCCCATAGCCCAGCGCTGCTGCTCCGAATAGCCTTGCGGCGCTACACGAACTTTGATCTTTTCTTTTCATGCAACGTATATGAAACGTTTTAAATATTACTTTTTAGCGTAATTCGACACCTGATGACGTAATCATGACGTCACAAAAAACGGTTTTGTTCGTTATGTTCTGTTGTGTGTTAAAGTTTGAAGGCTGTAAATGCTTTGCAAGGATGCCTTGTTGCCGGACAGTCGCCACTGAGATTAAGAAAAAAAAAAAAAACATAAACAATAGGTGTTCGCGCTGCGCTTTCGAACACCTAACAATTTTAGGCAAATGATGATTTTAATTGAAATGTAGCATTAATGATTATGCCAACAATGATGGCAATTGTGGTACCGGTAAATCATATGATTGAGAAATGATGGTACAATCCCATTCAGTGACACTTCATCTCTGTTGACTTGTTTCACTGAAATTGTTTTTCCTGTACAAAATTGTCAATATTTGTCAATCGTTAGTCCAAAACACGTGCATTTTTCATTCACCAGTGCGAGAATTGAAAAGCATGTAGCCCAAGTGAGACACAAATATGTCCATATGTTTTTATTACATAATTGTTACCAGCAATTTCTCTTCAAGCAATATACTATGTGCACTTTTAGGAATTGAAATTCAAAATTGATAGGAACATCAATTTTCATGCCGACAAAAAAAAAATAGTAACAATAATAATGCTTCACAATAACGTTACGTGTTCAAAACATGAACATATAATTATTAATTAAAACACAAAGAAAATATAATTTGTATTTTCCCCTGTTGGACAGAACAAAAACTTAAGATAGGACATGTATGAAACGATTAACAAAAGACAGGCTGAAAAGCTTAGACTCAACATATAGATCAGTAAAAATAAAGTTAAAATGATCATTTACAAATATGTATCCATCTTAACTGAAAAACAACATTTGCAGGATAACGGTACAAACAATATTTACAGTGATGAATAACGTTACAAATGGTGCAATCCCATTTTCCTATTTAAAGTTAGTTAGATAAGATTCACCTTTTACTAAAACAACTTAGAACACTTACTTAGTGTTTGTAATCAAACAAACACTAAATTTCTAGTTTTTTTTAGGTGTTCGAGCGCGCAGCGCGAACACCATTGTTTTTGTATTGTTTTTGGGTGTTCGAGCGCGCAGCGAACACCTATTGTTTTGTATTGTTTTAGGTGTTCGACAGCGCGCGAACACCTATTGTTTTTGTACTTTTATTTTTAACTTCTCGGTGGCGATTGTCCGGTAACAAAGGCATCCTTTGCTAAGCATATACAGCCTTCAAACTTAAATATGAACAGAATACGAAACCAAATCAACTTGATGCCATTTTTCTATCACCGGAATGATGTTTTTCGAGGCATTTTTCGAACTAAAACAAAAAGCAGACGACGAAACGAAAATTAACAAAAAGCTTACACTTTCCCATTTGACGCACCACGCATTTTTGAATTTTTCGTGTTACCACTGTGCATTAGTATTTTCAATTGCGTCAATTTCGCAGCCGGGAAACTGCAATGTGTCACTTCGCGCTGTATCCGAAAATCATACACAGTCACTTCGCGCTGCAACGGATATCATGTCGCGACGCGTCGGTGCAATCCCATCATTGAACTGTCTTTGTTGCATTTTTTTGGTGTCACCGCATCATATCTTGGTGGGTAGAACAAATAACATTATTCTTAACAGTCATACACTGTTAGCACGAACAGACATTTGTAGAAAACCTATCTAGTTTTGCGTTTTGATGCTTGCCAAAGAAGTTATATTTCGTGTGGGTCCTCAGTGTTGTTGTTTTGCATCGGTCATGAATATTGTGGGGAGTCAAGGTACATGACTACCAGTACCACTAGGCCAAAAATGAGGAAAAATGCTTATTACTAGGCTTGATAGACCATCGATCAACTATGGAGAAAGGCTATTAGACTGAACAAACCGGTGCTTAGCAGCATCTACCTGACATGGTGGATTCTGGGTGAATATCTTAATCATGATCAATATTAAATTTGCTATCGGTGACATAACAATGAAATTAACATGATGTACATGTACACAATAACACAATCATGACAATGTCCCCTGGCAATTATGTGAAACCCTGATTAATGGTGAAAGTGCTTCTGTTGGTTTAGATTCTTATATTATCAAAAAATTATTTGTTGGGACACATGCCTAATGTCCAAATTAATTTGTCCAAAGTGCTTTTATCTTAGAGAAACAAAAAAATATATAAAAATTATTGAAAATTCAGAAGTTACCATAACATAACTTTTATGAAACAAGGGGAGCACCTATTTTAATAAACAGTCTAGTAGTAGCCACAAAACTTGTCATAGGGGCATACTGTTTTTTTGAGCTAGGTTAACTCAATCTGCCAACATTTGTTGTTTTATATTATTAAGCATAAAAGTCTGTCCTCCACAGGTATGTTTTAAATTGATCTATTTACAAATATGTATCCATCTTAACTGAAAACAACATTTTGCAGGATAAAATTACTGTACTCAAACAATAATTATTACAGTGATACATAACTATGTAGTAAATATAATAACAATAATTTTGGCAAAATGATGATTTTAATTGAAATGTAGCACATTAATGATTATGCCAACAATGATGGCAATTGTGGTACCGGTAAATCATATGATTGAGAAATGATGGAAATCCCATTCAGTGACACTTCATCTCTGTTGACTTGTTTCACTGAAATTGTTTTTCCTGTACAAAAAATTGTCAATATTTGTCAATCGTTAGTCCAAAACATGCATATAGTTGTTGTGTGCATTTTCATTCACCAGTGCGAGAATTGAAAAAGTATGTAGCCCAAGTGAGACACAAAATACGTCCATATGTTTTTTTACATAATTGTTACCAGCAATTTCTCTTCAAACAACATAATTATGTGCACTTTTAGGGAGAATTGAAATTAAAATTGATAGGAACATCAATTTCATGCCGACAATTTAAAAATAGTACAACAATAACAAATCTTTAATAACGTTACGTGTTCAAAACATGAACATATAATTATTAAATTAAAACACAAAGAAAAACATAATGCTTTTGTACTTTTCCTGTTGGACAGAACAAAACTTAAGATAGGACATGTATGAAACGATTAACAAAAGACAGGCTGAAAAGCTTAGACTCAACATATAGATCAGTAAAAGATAAAGTTAAAATGATCTATTTACAAATATGTATCCATCTTAACTGAAAACAACATTTGCAGGATAACGGTGGCCAAACAATAATAATATTACAGTGATGAATAACGTTACAAATGGTGCAATCCATTTTTCCTATTTAAAGTTAGTTAGATAAGATTCACCTTACTAAAACAACTCCAAACACTTAGTGTTTGTAATCAAACAAACACTTAGTGTTTGTAATCAAACAAACACTAAATTTCTAGTTTTTTTTAGGTGTTCGAGCGCAGCGAACACCTGTGTTTTGTATCTGTTTTTAGATGTCGAGCGAGCGCAGCGCGAACACCTATTGTTTCTGTACTTTTAGTTTTTTACTCAGTGGCGATTGTCCGGTAACAAAGGCATCCTTGCTGCTACATTACAGCCTTCAAACTTAACACATGAACAGAACATAACAAGCTGACGAAACCAAATCAACTTGATTTTTTCTATCACCGAATGATGTTTTTTTGAGGCATTTTTCGAACTAAAACAAAAAGCAGACGACAAAAAAACAAAAAGCTTACACTTTTTCCCAATTGACGCACCACGCATTTTTTTGAATCCTTCGTGTTACCACTGTGCATTAGTATTTTCAATTGGTCAATTTCGCAGCCAACCGTAATGCGTCACCGCGCTGTATCCGAAAATCATTAGTTGCCGTCACTTCGCGCTGCAGCGGATATCATGTCGCGACGCGTCGGTGCAATCCCATCATTGAACTGTCTTTGTTGCATGGTTTCGTGTCACAGTATCTTTTGTAGTAGAACAAATAACATTATTCTTAACAGTCATACACTGTTAGCACGAACAGACATTTGTAGAAAACCTATTTAGTTTCGCGTTTTGATGCTTGCCAAAGAAGTTATATTTCGTGTGGGTCCTCAGTGTTGTTGTTTTGCATCGGTCATGAATATTGTGGGGAGTCAAGGTACATGACTACCAGTACCACTAGGCCAAAAATTAGGAAAATGCTTATTACTAGGCTTGATAGACCATCGATCAACTATATGGAAAGGCATGACTGAATAAACCGGCTTAGCTTAGCAGCATCTACCTGGACATGGTGGATTCTGGGTGAATATCTTAATCATGATCAAAATTAATTTGCATTGCTATCGGTAGACATAACAATGAATTAACATGATGTACATGTGTACATGAACACAATCATGACAATGTCCCCTGGCAATTATGTGAAACCCCTGATTAATGGTGAAAGTGAAGCTTCTGTTTGTGGTTTAGATTCTTATATTATCAAAAAAAAAAAATGGTTGGGACACATGCCTAATTTCCAAATTAATTTGTCCAAAGTGCTTTTATCTTAGAGAAACCAAAAATATATAAAAAAAATTATTGAAAAATCAAGAAGTTACCATGACATAACTTTATGAAACACAAGGGGAGCACCTATTTTAATAAATTTTCACAGATTTTATACATTTTCAGAGATCTAATGTTAAAGTGTTACAGTTGAAGTTAATGTTCATTATCAAATACCAATGATGAACATTTCATTTAGTTTTACGGTTGCTTTATTACAACAAATTAAGGTTTAGTATAATTTGTTATTATTTTTGCTGTAGCAGTACTGGCATTTCAGTCCAAGAGAAGGTGTATCTGATAACCACCTTCCAATTCATGTCAGTTAAACGACATTTATTTAAATATAAGCCCCCACTCTATTTTCAATCTTAACTTTTTAAAAAGAGGACAGAAACATCTGCAACTTCAGCTATGCAGAATTGATGCTGGTGTGATTTTCGACATAATGAAGCAGTAGTCGTCAGTCAATGGAATTGTAATTTGGGCCCCTCATACTCTTATTAGCTTGTTTGCCCCTCCCTTCCCTAGTTCTTGGATTCTATAGTGTTGCAATGATAGCCAAAACATTTTAGAAAACAAATGTGTTGGTTCATCACCAGTGGCAGTACATGCCATCACCAAGAAGTTGGGGAGGGGCAGGCATTTTATTCCAAAATTACTGATTCCAATGACAACCCCTGAATGTCACCCATTCTGAACTGTCACTAAATCGTACGTATACAGAGCGTACATTTATTGTAAATGCAGATTGTTTCGTTTTCTTGTCAACAAAGGATCATAGTTGGGTTCATTTACACTGAAGTCATTTCACTTGTTACATGTGTAAGACCATGTACACTCATTTCTAGATTGGTTACAAGTAGGTTACAAGTCAACAAAGTGTTTTCAATTGATTGTGGGAGGGAAATGTGTAACCACACAAAAGTCAAGTCATGAAACCCAACAGACAGTTAAAATAAATATGTATTTCATTGTTTTATTAGCAATTTACAAGCACCGATGGAACACTTGATTATTTCAATGTTCAAACATTTATGTACAAATGGCATCTGATCTTTAGGTTGTAATTCTGTAGTATGGATGCAGCTTACAGACATTTTGCCAATCATGTGTACAACCTTGAAAAATGTAAAATCAATGTAGAATTTGTTTTCAAATTTTATAAATTATTTTTAATTATTTGCAGATTAGGTGGAAAACAAAGACAATTTATAAGCATGTCACAAAAGGAGATGCTTGATTACAGTGTTACTATCATTGTCAATTTATCATTATATTTTTGTTATAAACTTGGCCTGAAAGTGAAGTATATTATAAATATAGATCACTCAGTATACAAACATGCAGTCCATCAATTAAATTTATTTTACAAGACTTAATACCAAGAGATAAATACCAATGTTGGCTTCATTTAAATCTAAATTGAAAGGTTTTCCATGAACAAAATGAAAAGGGCAAGCAATTATCAGATTTGATCCAGTGGATATAATTACATTTAATTTTGTTTGAATTGGGAATTATTCACTTTCGACAACTCTTCTGGTGGGGGGGGCAGGGGAAGATGGAAAGACGGATGCAAGCTTTCTTCCAACTTTATCATGTAGTAGTCATAAGCTTGTTTTCTAATGAAAGGCTTAATTAGCTGATATCCATACAAGCTTTGAAGACTGCAGACATCAGCTATTTGACGTAAGCTGTATTGTTTCTTCTTCACCCAACTACTATACGGCTGTGCTTTGAGTAGACTCTGTGGTACCCGCTACATGAACATGGATGAAATGCACAATTATTAGCTAACTTTCTATTATGTTCCATGTCGGGAAAAATTAATCACAACATGGAAATGGAAATCTCAGGAGTGTAAAGACTCTTCTCCTCACAGGGTAACTCTTGCCTTTGGTAAAGTTGGAAAAAACAAGGAAAGGGGCAAATATTTATATACTCTTCCATGCTTCAGTGTCTTCAGTAACCCCAGCTCCCCCAAACAATTTAACCCACACTTTGTGCTCTTGAATTTGGCAGCCAAGTTTAATCCAGTTGTTATACATGTAGTCCCCCTTCTACCCTAAATCAACTTTGTGACTTTATGCCCATAATAACGCTGAATAGGTTGATCTGGCTACCTACAACCCTGGCAAACTATTTTCATATGAGTGATTGTTGATTTATCATCTAGCATGGTTTTTGAAAAGCATGTGTTGGGCTAGTGTCAATATTTAAAATAAAACATAGTGTTCCAAGTCACACTTGTTTATTTCTAATTTATTGCTTAAATCACAACTTTTCCAAGTTCAACAGCCAATATCTCAAGAACTAAATGACCTATTAGAAAACAAAACACAATTGAATTCCTTACATTAATAGCTTGTAATTTTGTAAATGAATTACCATAAATGCTTTTGGCAATTGGTCCAATTAGTGGCACAGGAAGTAACGATTTTACGAATTTAAAAGGTCATATCTCATAGCTCAATTTGATGTATAAGTTGACAAATTTGTTATTTTTTCATAATCATGAGGAGGTCATATAGGCCTTCAAACCACTAATCTGACCTTTACTTCCTGTCCAAACAATAAGTTCAAATTCAACACATTGTAATGCAAAATTGATATGTCTTTTGAACATGAAATTGATATTGTTATTATAAAAGACGATAAACCCTTGCACAATATGATATTGACATCATCGATGATAATTTGATTGAACCGGAAGTTGACTGAACACCGTGTGTTTGTTCTAACAAACACTTAAGCTCTAGTTTTAAAGTTTTTTTACTTTTTATCTCAGTGGCGACTGTCCGGCAACAAAGGCATCCTTATAAGCATTTACAGCCTTCAAACTTAACACATGAACAGAACATAACAAGCTGACGAAACCGTTTGATGTGATGTCATGATTATGTCATCGGGTGTCGAATTACGCTAAAAAGTTGAATATTTAAAACGTTTCAATTACGTTGCATGAAAGAATCAAAGATCGTATAGCGCCGCAAGGCGCAATATGAGGCGCAACACGATCTTTGGTTACAATGGAGCTACATGTACAATCGATATCGACGCTGTTTGCGTGTGTGGTGCCCATGGCCCAGACGTCATTTTAGGCTGTAAAATGGATCGCCAACACAGTCATAAAGGGTAGGTATCTTGAAGTTACTTTAAGAGGATTTCCTGTATTTATCTTCGTGTTTTATACAAGAAAAGCATTTTTAAGCGTCGGTTGGCTGGCCATTCGTCGTTGCATTGTGCCTGTTTAACTAACGTTAGTTACGTGAACCATGGAGGTAGAATAAGACTCCCATGCGTGAACATACTTTGGACAGTGTAAGTCCACACATTATTATTATTTTTTTTTTAATATTTTTTTCTCCATGGAGTGTGTAAACTCCTTTATTCATGTATTATTCAAGTATATACAATACATAATTTTAACATGAATAACAAATATATGTACATTTATGAAATTTACATTTGAAAAGAAATAATTAATTAATCAATCAACCAATCAATTAGCTAATTAATTAATCAACCAATCAATATATCAATTATCCATAACAAAGAAAATTAATCAACAAACTCATTAACAATCTAATCAAGTAATCAATCAGTTAGTCGGTCATTAAATCCATCAATTATCCATAACAAAGTAAAGGAAATAAATTACATTACTTAAATGTATGTAAAAAAATTAAGTTTTACATGAAGATACAAAGATGAATAAACAATTAAAGAAATTATTTACTATTTAATAAGAGCTATTACAAGGCATATACATTCTTAATATACATTCTATATATACTTTCTTAATTTGTTTAAATTTTAAACTTAATTTGTTTGTTTACAACAGTACACAAAACTGAATTCTTGGCGTATATTGATTCAAATACAAATTTAGGTAACCTCGATTTTCTAACTTAATAAATTTCTTTAAATTATTTATATACACCATTAGAATATTAGTGTTTCTACTTTGAAAACCCATTTGAATGCCACATCGTATGTTCCATATTACCTATGTAGTCTACCTATCAAAAAAATACTCATGTTATCAACATTATCACCTATTCCTAAAATTCTCGTTGCATCAGTTAAATAGAAGCATTGTTTTGGGGTATATTTCTTTATTAAGTTTTCAACGAAAAGCCATGCATCTATATGTACCAAGCATGTGAGAAATACATGTTCGATGGTTTCTTTTTCTATGTTGCACAATGGACAAAGGTCGTCACTCGTAATCCCATGCTTATTTTTTGTAGGTAAAATTCTTGTTTTAATTTATACCACAAATTTCTATCGTCGTGATCGAGTAGAGAACAACCATTATTTATCCAAATTGTATCCCAAGGATGCGAACTAACAAGATTAAGTGTACGTTCCCAGGCTTTTTCAGCGACTGGCGGTGTAAAATACAATTGTACAAGATTTAAGTAAATAATTTTAACATTCAGGTCTGAAACTTTTATATTACCGTTGCCTAAAGTGTCGTTAATAGAAGCATTACATAGACAATTATTTGGGGGCCTTCCCTATTTTCTTTAACGTATTCCGTTCTTATGTTTTTCCTTAAACCAGCTACAATTCTTCCTGCATTAATAAGTAAAATATTGCATTTTTGGGCTAAAATATCATGTGAGATAATCTCTTCATTTATTAGCACCTGATTTAAACATGTTATACCTTGCGGTTTTAAATGTTGCTGTCCATTTCGACATTTGGGTGTCCTGTTATAATGGAATTTTTCCATAAGGGGAGACTGCGTGTTTCATTAACAGGAGAATGTCTCATTAAAATCGCCTCCAGCTATTTGGAATACCGGAATAAGATCTCTATAAAAGGTTTGAGCACTCGAAACAATAACCTTTGGATTGTTGAGAATATACCAACCTAGTTGGTTGTTCCCACTGGCATGAGATATACAGTAATCAAAAAGATATTTCCATTTGCCAGTGCTTTTCATATATTTAGTAATTACATTTAATTTTAGTGCCTGTAATTTCCTTCTGATGTCGATTAAACCAGTCCCTCCGAATTTTTGTTGTCCAGTTATTGTTGTTCTTTTAATTTTGTCCGGTTTGTCATCCCAATAAAAGGACCATTTAATTGTTTCCATTTCCTTTACATATTCTTCGGGACAAGAAATAACAGAACCGTAGTAAGATAAACCAGCACCAATAAGGCTATTTACGACGATGGATTTTCCCCTCATAGTTAATTGTCTGCCTTTCCATCTGCGCAAAGCCGACCTCATTTTGTTAACTCGTGGTTCCCAGTTTTTACGGGAATTGTCTTCGTTGCCAAAAAAAATCCCTAAAATTTTTAAACCTTTGTTTGTCCAAGAAAACCCCCCTGGTTTATCAGTTCTGTTTTTCCATGGCCCTAACCACAAGCCTTCTGATTTGGTAGTATTGATTTTAGAACCAGACCCTTTGCTGTAAGTAATAAAGATATCATGAAGAACTTTAAAATCCTCGTTATTACTAATAAACAAATTGGTATCATCTGCATGTTGAATGAGTTTAACATGTTCATTAGTCTGGGGGTAGTTGGATACTCCGTATGTTATTATTGTTTCTTATTAGATTACCTAGTCCTTCTGCACAGATAGGCCTACTAAACAATAATGGAGACAATGGACATCCCTGTCTGATTCCCCTGGTTACTTTAAACGGCTCAGTGATGAAGTTATTTACTATGATTGAACTACATGTATAAGGATTGCTGTAAAGAGTTTTTACCCATTTAATGAGACCATTTGGAATACCCATTTTTTCCATTATAGAGAACAAATAATGTCCATTCAATTCTGTCGAAAGCCTTTTCTTGATCAATACTAAGAATAGCCGCAGGTTTATTTTCATTGTTTACATAAAAAATCAGGTCTCTTATGGTCATTAAGTTATCATGTATATTTCGACCTTTAACACCACATGATTGATCATCGCTTATTATATCGGGCATGATTTGTTTCAAACGATTCGTTATGGCTTTAGCTATTATTTTATAATCTACGTTCAGAAGACTAATTGGTCGCCAGTTACTTAAATTGCACTTTTCGCCCTTAAAGATTAAACGGATAAGAGCTGTATTCATAGATGACGGAAGATTATTGATTTCTCCACATTTTTTGATCAGGTCCATAAAATCATTCCTTAAAAGAGGCCAAAAGGTTTGGTAGAACTCGACTGATAATCCATCCAATCCTGGGGATTTTCCTTTATTCATTTGGCTAATAGCCATAATAATTTCTTGTTCATCGAGCTCATTTTCTAAAGCCATTGTTATATCTTCTTCTAGCATAACCTTATTAACATTGTCCATTATATGTTGTCTACTTACGTCTTCTGTTGAATACAGTTCCAGTGGCGCACCCAAGGGGGGGGGCTTGGGGGCTCGAGCCCCCCCCCCCCAAGGGCCCGCTGATGTTTTATTTTTTTTTAAAGAAGGAGCCAGGAAAGAGAGCAAAATCTGATCCCAAGTCTTGTCTACAGAGGAGTTCGGCAAGGAGTATAGGGCAGTGGTACAAGGGATGGGGACTCAGGAGACTCAAGCTCCCCTCCAAAAGTTTTCCATTTATTCCACTCACTATTATATTTTACGGCGTTGCGTATGCATGTGCATGTAAGCTTGAAGGGCCACCAGTATATATAACAAGCATTTTTACACATCCCCCCCCTGCCATGGTGCACCCTGATCAGGGAGCAGCTTTACTTAATTTTATTTTCATTTTCTGTTGTCCGTTTCTCTTGTTGAGGTCGTTGACTGTCGTTGAGGTTACTCGTAAAATTTAAACACGCCCGCATTATAATCAACTCCTTTCCAGTTTGTACACCATGGCCCAGGATTGGGTTTTAATTTACAAAGATTATGTGACACTCTTTTAGCAAACACCGATTGGATAATATTGGGATTTGGTTTTGCCACCAAATTGTGTTTGAAAAATTTAGCTCCGCCCGGAATGATCACTTACTTTAAGTCCTCGAAATGAAAGTATTTAACTATATAAATCTTTCAGACGAAACAAGCTCAAGTTCTTTACATCAAGAGGAGGAAATTATATGGAAGGTAAAACCCTACGAGTCCGAATCATGCCATAATGTCTTCTTTTATGACTAGAAACCACCAGGAAACATTTAACATGTGCCGTAGGTTCACTGACGAGCACGACTAGGGACATGGCTGCAGCCGCGCCAGCGGTTATGGTTTGGTCAGCCATGTCTCCCCATATTGGATTTCAAATAAAATATTTTGAGCCCCCCCTCCCCAATCACATCCTGGGTGCGCCACGGACCTACTGTTCCGGCTGCGGTGACGGTGTCGTCATAATTGGAGGTGACTTTAATTGTACTGATAACCCGGCCATTGATCGTCTGTGTATGCCCATCGAACGCCGATATAAAGTGTCCGTGGCTCTAAAAGACGCTGTCAATGGATTGTCTCTTTGTGATGCCTGGCGCAGACTGAACCCATTAGAACAAAAATTCACCTGGCTTAGAAACAATCCCTCCAGCGTGTGTGGTGTTTCGAAATCCAGGCTGGATCGTTTTTACGTTCATTCTAGTATTATGTCATCCATTCAAACATGTCATATTGTTCCCTGTTCTTTGTCCGACCACTCTGCGGTCACCCTTGTTATTAAACTCCCCTCCCAAAATCGGAAGGGTAGCGCCTATTGGCATTTTAATAACTCTCTACTTGAAGATAAATATTATCGCATTATCATAACGCACTTTTGGACAGATTGGAAAGCGAAAAAGTGCGACTTCCCTAGCCTCGCTTCAGGTGGGACTTCAAGTCGCACATTAAATCTTTAAGCCAAATGTACGGCTCCAAAATCGCCAAAGAAAACGAAAAGCTTTTCTAGAAATAAACCAAAAATTGATGAACTTCAGTCTGCGCCAGACTTAACGCCTCAAACTAGAGATACTCTTGCCGAACAAAGAAACACTTAAATTATCTTCTCAAAACTGAAGCACAGGCGCTCTCGTCAGATCTCGTTTTAAACATACAAATGAGACTGACTCGTGCTCCACTTATTTCTTCAATCTTGAGAAATCAAATTCGCTCTCTAAAAATATCTCTCATATCCGTCTCCCTTCTGGTCTTGTCTCCGAAGACCCAGGTGATATAAAAGCGCATATCCGCGACTTTTATAAAACACTTTACAGCCGAGTTCCAACAGACGAGAGTGCCCTCGATTATTTATTAACTGATATAACTAAACTAGACTCCGGTGATGCAGAGGACCTTGATAGTCCTCTGTCTCTCGAAGAACTTAACCTCGCTGTTAAGCAACTTGGCAAAGACAAAACGCCCGGGCTTGACGGACTCACATCCGAATTTTTCTCATCCTTCTGGTCTATATTTAAAGATGACTTTCTTTCAGTTCTGCAATATTCTATATGTTCTGGGTCGTTACCTCATTCCTTTCGTAGAGCTGTCATCACTCTGCTCCCTAAGAAGGGAGACTTGGCCGACATCGCAAATTGGCGCCCTGTCTCCCTTCTAAACACTGATTATAAAATTTTGCCAAGTTGCTTGCCAACAGGCTGAAACAATCTATTGGCATCGTCATCAAAGAAGACCAAAGTTATTGCGTCCCATGACGTTCAATTTATGACAACATTAATCTCATTCGAGACATAATTTTCGACTCTAACTGTCATTTTCTCAACTTCAAAATATCTCCTTTCGTCCCGACTCTCCAGTCATCTTCAATTTACCTCTGAAAATGGACTCTCCGCACCATCCAAAAATCTCTACGTCATTTTCAACAAAGAAATCAATTCTGATTCTTCATTTTCGTCTACACACTTGAAAAATATTGGCTTTCTCGACTCTTCAACTAAACTTCAATGGGAACAAATCTACCAACTACCAATTTCTAAAAAGGAGGGTGATGTACAGTTTAAACTGTTTCATAATGTTTTACCTCCCTTGCCGTCCTCCATCATCTAAATCCGGACATCTCTTCTTCCTGCGGATGGTGCGGAGAGAAGGTCGATCCGTCATCTATTTATTATGTGCCCAGCAATACAGCCCGCCCTCAGTCTTCATACATTCACTCCTCAACCGTCTTCTGCCGTCTCTTCAACTCAACTTTGACATCTACTGGGCACTGATTCCGCACGCTAAAGGTCGCAGCAGGGAGGCAGTTCGCCTTGCCAATTTCCTCATCATCAGTTGTAAAAACATAATTTACTATTTATATAGGACATCCCATTTTTCGGACCCCGTTATCATCTGGCAGCATCGGCTGAAAAATAAAATCCTTCTTGAATTTACCTATTATAATTTATGCAACGACTTTAATACTTTTCTTAAAAAACGGTGCTGCAATAATGCCCTTTTACTTTTTGATAATGATATTTTGACATGGTTGATCTAATCCTACTGCCTGACCCCTCTCGGTCCACCTTTCCCCCTTTTCGACCCACCTTGTGAACAGCTACTCTAATCTCTCTCTGATTGGAGACAAGGCATATGCTACTGTTCACGAGTGGGGTCCTCTCTCTGCTCCTTTTCTTTTTCCCTTCTCTTTGGGAGCCGCTGGAGTGGGTTTTAAGACCCACACCAGTAATGCCAGTGGCTCCCCACCCCGGAGATCCTCAGGGGAGTCTGCTTGCACCATGGTGCTTGTAGTCTCCCTTTTAGAGGAGCCCTTTCCTTTTTCTTCCTTTCTTCCACTCAACCTTTGTTTATTGTCGACTGTTCTTATGATTTATAAATGTATTATTGTTTTTCATTTACAAATGTATCTTTGTTATTATTTTGTTAACAATGTAAACCGAATTTAGTTTTTATTACAGTAATACTGTATACTACTAATTTTGGTTAAACATTGTTTACTCTTCTTTATTTGTACATTTTGTATTGTTGTTCTGTTTTGTAAATAAAGTTTTCTTTTGAAAAGTCAAAAGGTCTTCTTCTTCCTCTCCTCCTTCTCCTTCTTCTCCTCCTCCTCCTTCTTCTCCTCCTCCTACTTCTCCTCCTTAGACTTCTCCTCTCTCAATAAGACTTATCCAGAGACAAAAACATAGTTGCAGAGTTTACAGAACCTTAAAACTTAACACATAGTAAGACCTTAACATGTAGTTGTATACTGTTGTGACGTCATGGTGAGATCATCAGATATCGAATTACGCTAAATCGAAGTTTAATATTTTCACAAAATCATATCTCATGAACCACAAAGATATTTTCACAATCTTTGCATCATCTGAAAGATCTTGAATTATGTGACATTTTGTTCACAGACGTGACCTCAATCTGACCTCTCCTTCCGTTCGAAACTGGAAGTTTAAGTGAAGAAATATTCTGAATCACTATTCTGTAAAATGTATTTGTACAGCCAAAACATAGTTGCGGAGTTAAAAAGAACCTCAAAACTTAAGACATAGTTAGGCCTTAACATATAGTTCCAGGTAACGTTGTGACGTCATGGTGAGGTCATCTAATGAATTATTACGTAATTAATTATAATTAAATCAATATTTTATATCTCGTGAACCACAATAGATAATTTCTTGATTCCTTCATAATCATACAGAACATGGAGGACTCGACATTTGATACACAGACATGACCCTACTGACCCTTACTTCCGGTCCAAACTGGAAGTTCAAGTTTAAAAAGCTCTTTATAAATTGACGCAAATCTGAAAGGATATTCGAAAAAAGCATTCTGGATTTATATGTGAAGTGGGATCTGCTCTTTTCGAAAATATATTTGGTGACGTCATCGCTCTTAACAGCGCCCTCTAGCGGCAGGTTTTAAAAAGTCACTTTTTGCTATCTTGAGAAAACATAAGACAGAATTTTACCAATTTTGGCACAATTGACACCCATATTATGAGGAAACATTTTGTGAAGTATGAATGACGTCACATGATTGAACCGGAACTTACGGTTGGAAGAATTTAAAATTATATGGGATGACTGAACTGGAAGTTAATGTATTCAGTAAACAATAGCACATTATATTATTTTAATTATATATTATGAAAACTCTGAAGTAACTCTTGTCTTTTAACAACTTTAGGTGATGACGTCATCACATATGATGCACACTCGAACACCCCGAGTTTGTTTTCTACAAACTCAATACCTCTAGTTTGTTGTTTTTGTTTTTTTGTTTTTTTTAGGTGGGATTCGGCCTCAGTCGTTCAAGAGTCACGATGTCATATTATTGGACAGTCAATCAAGATATTCTCAAAGATCACATTTTTGGGCTCAACTTTTGTCATCAGTGGTGGGTATTATTTATACTAGGAGAAAAATACCCTTTGATAGGTTAGGCAAAAAAGATCGGTTTCAAAATCGGTGCGGTGACGCTTTTTTTTTTTTTTTTTAATATATAATATAGGCATATATATATATATATATATATATATATATATATATATATATATATTTGCCAATCAGTGAAATATGTGATACATGTATACGCGGTTATTGGAACCAGACCAATTTCCTATATACAAAGTACGGTAGCTAAGAGAGGCCTCACAAATCGGGCAAATGTTCATACCCTATGTGAAAAAGTCGTTTCAAACACAGCGCGGTAGAATTCCAATCGATCCAGCAATTTTAGCTGCAATTGGACATCGTTTCGTAGCAAATAAAAAGAAAAAGAGAAATGCCGACGCACGGCTCTGAGGTGACGCGCGCAGAGACCAGAAATCGGAGAATTTTTTTTGTTTTTGGGGGGGCTTCTCGCAAATTTCCAATCATGGTTTTTTAAAAGGTTACAAAGTAAATAACAATATTAACAGGTGGGAGCATGGTTCTCCCAGGACCTTCCCCCTACATGAATGTGAACTGTATAACTTACTTGCATTTTTTCGGCCAATACACCCAGTGAAATCCAGTGTCCCTCGCTTCAAAACGCATTTGAGTTCAATCCCCATGGCGCATGACCGTGACCCAGCCGTAAAACTTTCTGGTATTTGGTGACGAATGTGGTATAAGTCAGGAGCAGTCATCATGTGTTCAACAGATATGAATAAATATCCCCTTTTGAGTCGACATTTAAACAAATGAAATATAATTTAGACGAACCTACTTTAAAGGAAGGTAAACTAGGTTACCAAAGTAACAAGTTATTACAGCTTATTTGGTGTTCAGTTGGTGCATGTATCCTGAAAAATTACCCCGCCTGTAGTACTTTCATCTTCGAAGAAAGAATAATTCTGTTTTTTTTTTTTTTTTTTTTTTTTTTTTTTTTTTTTACTTGTTTAAACTTTTATGTCACTACTAACCCATTGACTTTGTGCAGTGCACTCAAATAAATGCAAGCACATGATGGCTATGATAGGAGGTCAAATCAAATTCACTCAACTGTAACTTATGCAACTCTGCATATAACTTGTAAGACATACACAAGTGTGTTTGACTTTGCCACTATCTCCAGCACCAAAATACACATGTGTGAACAATTGGCAATGCAACCAAAATACTCAAGTGATCTCTGTGGGTGCGGTGCTAACTGGGCCAAATTTCAGCCTGGGCATAGGAGGGTTAATGACATTAAGAGTACAAAATTGTGTGTGTGTGTGTTTGTAGAATTTGTACATTTTGTACTCAACGTAACATCAATCTTTTTTTAAATAATTTACAGATGAATAAGACTTGAGATGTAACGTCAGTGCCTTATTTATTTTTAAAAAATTAAATAAAGAATTTTCTGCTAACATCTAAGAATATCAGATTTTATGGTTTGTTGTCATGATATATAGGCTCAGTACACAGTCAGGGTAATGTCGCCTGACACGAAATACATAGCAATGACACACTTCTGGAGAAACTATCAAATCATTGGTACCCGCACAAAATCACCTACGTAAACACGTGAACACGTGAACACGTGAACACGTGAACAATGGGTTGATGAATCCCACTGTTTGAATGTGACATTGGCCTTATGTTCCAAAAATAGTCATCGTGACGGGCGCTATATGGTACTGACTCTAATCTTAGCCCTACCCAAGGCCCATCTGAGATAGTATTAATATGAACAACTCTCATTTTCATTGTCATGCGGAGGCGTTTGCTGTGAGAACATTCATTAGTCCAAATCAACTGAAGTGCCTATGATAAAAAAAAAAATTAAAAACTAGAAAAGTAGACACACATGCCCGTGTATAGGGCATAATAGCCTACACCATGCAGTTTGCGGTGGCCATCACTAAAAACAGTGGCGATTAATGCAATTAATTATCAACGAGAAGGCCCAATAATCTGATAGTTTCAAAGAAAAATTCGTTCCTGACAAAAGGAATAAATAATGGATGTAGCTATTTTCATTAATTTACTTAAAATTCAACGACGTTTGAAAGCGAGGTTGCCCCTGTAAACAGACAAAATTAGGCAGGTTACTATAATGAGCATGTAAAGGTGCACAACCTCTTGTATTCACGGAATAAGACGTAAGATGGTTAACTTAGGTGGAGTGTCGTGGCCGAGCGGTCTAGCGCACCGAACTCAAGTTCTGGTGTTGCCAGCAGCAGGGTGTGGGTTCGAGTCCCGGTCGTGACACTTGTGTCCTTGAGCAAGATACTTAACCATAATTGCTTCGTCCTTCGGATGGGACGTTAAGCCGTAGGTCCAGTGTACTAGATTAAGTAATGCACGTAAAAGAACCCAGAACACTTATCGTGGAAGTGTAAGGGGTTTACCCCGGTGTTTCTGGTTCACATTGCAAGCGCCCTTGTTTACAGGTTTCCTCAGGCTTTCGAGCTTACAGTGCTTAAGTGCGCTTTTCTGAGGCATCCCTTGGTTTCATTACCAGAAATGATTAATAATAATAATAATAATAACTCATGAATAAGATGAATTGTATACAACCTTTAAGGTTGTGGGGTTTTGGTCTGAGCGACAATTAAGGTGTTGAATGAACGTTCATCATTTTCTCAATTTGTTTTAAGACTTTAGCGAATGTTAATTCTTCGTTCTCACATAATTTATGCACCTACATTATTACATAGTGTGTCATAAGTATCAGGTCAACGTCAGTGTCGGTTTATATTACACAACTGGGAAACTGTATTATTATCCATAGATATTGCACGCCAATGTTAACACGCATAATATCGGAATGTGCCATTAACACTCGTGAAGGATCTTCAGAGCAATTCACAATGAAACAAGTCCATGAGATGCGGCTTGTGTGATTTGCTTCCCAGTCCAACCATGGCGTAATTTGTTCATTGTGGTGCCGCGCTCGGGTCGATTGTATTGGCGACAGTCCCAGCTTGTCTAGTACACCACTCCCTTCTGACATGGAGCGGATGACGTTTGTGTCCGGACATCGATATCTCACTAATTACGAGCATGAAAGTTTGCATATGAACAATGTAATGGATGACAAAAAGGCCAACAAACTTGGCCAGACAATTGGACATAAATCCCACAAAGCTGCTAATGTTGTACCCGTTTTGAAGTTGAAATGCGCTTAAATGCCAGACAGTCAATTTTTCTTAAACAAGATGTCAAAAGAAAAGGTCTCCACGCTTAAATGTATTGGCAAATACTCACTGTTTGATGAGAAAAACATGTTGGTTCGTTAATTTCCATATTTATTTTGGACACATGTCATTTATTTGAGGGACACAACTTGCAGTTTATGATGACGTGTTGACATTATAGGCAAACGCCTTTGTGTTGAGCCACATTTCTCTATGGTGGAGCGCCTAGCAAGCAGCCACTCATAACAGCTCTCCAGTTTTTGTGCTAATTAAGTGTTTTATATAGCTACAATTAGTTTGTCTTCATTTTATACAAGTGGATTTCTTATTACACCTGGAATCTACTGGACGTTTTATGTGAGTATTGGTACATTTGTTTTCTTATAATAAGTGAAAAAACTGTTATATTTTGTCTGTCTTTGCTGTAAGAATTTACTGTCTATACACATCTTGGATCTCCATTTTATTTGTGCAGTCAACTCTGACTCAGATTATAACCTGTAGCTTGACCACAAGCCTTTGTTTGGATCAACAACTTTGTGATTAGACAATGGAGGTCTACATCCTGTTTATTCTACTCCTGCTATCTGGACCATTGTGTCTCAATGACTCATCTTTAGAATATGCAACCTACATCATGCAACCTACATCTTGTATGCTAAAAAATAAAAATCCGCCATCTTAAATTCTTGAGTTGTCCTATTTCATATTATGATAATTCATCTGCCACCTTTCACCTGGAGCTCTTAATTTCTGGTGACATAAACCCAAACCCTGGACCTGAAACACTGAACAACACACCCACAAACGCCACTCAGCTCCATAAAATTTCCTACAGCCGTACGTAATGAACTACTCAATCTTCGCAATACTCCATGTACTGATGCAGCGGCTAGCTATCTTATTCAGCATTGAGTCAATTGAACTGTCTTGGATACTTGCCAATCAACTCCAAACATACCGCCGCACACATAGAGGTAAAACAGCTGGTCGCCGTAGAATGGACAGACTTACACAACTAGCACTCCGGCCTCACCAACCCCAACAGTGAACTTTATAACCACATCAACAAGCGACATTGGCATAACTTCAACTCCAAAAGTTCATGATGAGTCTAAACTTCAGCTCTGTGTCTTGAACACTCAATCCATATGTAACAAATCGGATGAATTTGTTGACTTTGTACTTCAAAACAATTTGGATCTTGTTGCTATATCCGAGACATGGTTTAAACCTGATGATGACTTGCTACCCCGTGAGTGCACCCCTGCTGGCTACTCTCTCCATCATATCCCCAGACCAAAAAAGACCGGTGGAGGGGTTGCACTTCTATTTAGGTCCAGTTTATCTGTCAGTATGAAAAATGTTAACATTGACTACCTAACATTTGAATCTCTGCATGCTGAGGTAACGTGCAACTCTAGATCTGTTCGCCTTGTTAATATATGCTGATGGTAAACATGTAAAATTCTCCATTTTTCTGCAGGAATTTGAGAAATTAATTGTGGATTATCTCTTGCACCCATCTGACATTATTTTAACTGGCGATTTTAACATTCATATGGACATCACTTCAAACAATTATGCAAATCAGTTTAAAGATCTGCTCTCTGCTCATGGACTTATCCAGCATATCACAGCACCCACTCATCGATATGGTCACTGTCTTGACCTCATGATAACTTCAGAAAATACTTCACCTCTCATCTCGAATATAACTATCCATCCTGGCTTATCTGATCATTATGCAATCATGGTAAATATGAACCTTAACAAACCTCCCAAACCTACCATTTCTGTAACTACTCGCCACTGGAAAAATGTAAATATTAAAGATTTATGTCATGATATTGAATCTCAACTGGAAAATGTAAACCTTGAAGATGATGAGCTGGATTCTTGTGTCAGTCTATTTGAATCTACTGTCCGTAACATATTGGATGATCATGCTCCGCAAAAAACTCGAACTGTTAAACTACAATCTGAATCCCCCTGGTTTAATGATGATATCCGTGCTGCAAGGAAAATCCGCCGTCATCAACTTGAGCGAAGATGGTGTGACAATGGGAAACTTGGAGTACATCGGCAAGAATACTGTAACCAACGTGCTATTGTGAAGAACATGATTAACCAGGCAAAAATAACTCACTACTCATCTCTTGTGGAAGAGAGCTCTGGCGATCAGAAAAAACTCTTTAACATTGTTGAAAAGCTGCTTCATAAACCCAAAACTCCAGTGCTTCCATCTACACCACTCCGATCAGGACCTCGCAAATGCTTTTTCAAACTTTTTGTCACAAAAATTGAGAATATCCGTCGTTCTTTCCCCCAGTACCTGCCATTCTATCACAAACACCATCACGCAAGAATCCACAATATACAATGCAGACTGTCTATGTTTGAGCCTACTAGTGTTACGGAGATCAAGAAACTCATCATGAAATCGCCATCAAAATCATGTGAACTTGACCCAGTACCAACTTCGCTAATAAAACAAAATATTGATGTGTTTGCTAAGTATATCACAATTATTGTAAATAGATCTCTTTCTTCAGGTTGCTTCCCTGATAGCCAGAAGGTTGCTCATGTTAAACCTCTCCTGAAGAAACCCAATTTGGACAAGGAAGTTTTCAAAAATTACCGACCAGTAGCGAATTTAAAGTACCTTGGAAAAACAATCGAGCGAGTAATTGTTTCATCACGGATCTCTGACCATGTTCGTGCTAATAACCTGTCAGACACATTTCAGTCAGCCTATAAACCATTTCATGGAACGGAAACTGCTCTTCTCCGCGTCAACAATGACATTTTATCTGCCATGGATGATGGAAAAATCACTGCATTAGTTTTGTTAGACTTAAGCGCCGCTTTTGACACGGTCGATCACAAAATCCTTCTCTCCCGCATTCAATATCATCTTGGAATACATGACACGTACAGCCCTGGATTGGTATAGGTCCTACCTTTTAAATAGGCCGCAGCATGTTTGTATTGGTAACGCTATCTCCGAGCCTGTTATTCTTGACTATTCTGTACCCCAAGGCTCCGTGCTCGGCCCACAGTGGTTTACTGTTTATACCTTTCCAGTTCGTGATATCATTTTGAAGTATAATTTAAATTACCATGTCTACGCTGATGACACGCAGCTTTACATTACTTTTAAATCTTCTCAAGAACCTGCCGATTCCTGCATTACAACACTGGAGAAATGTATTCAAGAGATTCGAAGTTGGATGAGACAAAACTTCCTGAAATTGAACGATGAAAAAACAGAATTTGTTCTATTTGGATCACGTCAGCAATTGTCTAAAGTTTCTCTTCCATTTATTACAATTGGTGACTCGCAGATAACCCCCTCATCACAAGCACGTAATTTGGGTGTTATATTTGACTCGACAATGACTTTAAAACCTCATATCTCCAACATTGTTCGCATATCATCATTTCATATCAGAAATATTAGCCGAATAAGGAAATACTTGAATAAAAGTGCTGCTGAACAAATTATACATGCGTTTGTCACATCACGTCTCGATAACGGAATGCTCTACTCTACGGTCTCCCGCAGAATCAAATATCTCGTCTTCAGCACATACAAAACACAACAGCTCGTGTTGTGACTTTGTCAAGAAAGTCATGCCATATCACACCAATCTTGAAAGAACTGCACTGGCTTCCTGTTTCACAGAGAATTGTTTTTAAACTTATGCTAATTGTTCACAAATCTTTTAATAACATTGCTCCAATTTATATTTCTGAGCTGCTTAAAGTCTACACTCCATCACGCAATTTGCGCTCCAGCAACATGTCACTCCTAAAGGAACCAACTTCAAAACGGAACTGGGGTGATAGGTCTTTTTCTGTCGCGGCTCCGAGACTCTGGAATCATCTTCAACAAAACTCAAATCTTGTCATGGTATAACTAGATTTAAGTCAATGCTTAAAACTCATCTTATGTCACAATTCTTCAAAGATGATGTATATTTGTAATTGCATTGTAGGTACATGTACATGTATCTCAGCACACAATTTTTTTCCTATGCTATTATTGTATATTGTATATTGTTTGTATTCATGTGGAGTGTCGTGGCCGAGCGGTCTAGCTTGCCGGGCTCAAGTTCTGGTGTTAGCAGCAGAATGTGGGTTCGAGTCCCAGCCGTCACACTTGTGTCCTTGAGCAAGACACTTAACCATAATTGCTTCTCTCCACCCAGGGGTTAAATGGGTACCTGTGAGGGCAGAGTTGGTTGATTAGCCCTATATGCGCTGTACTGGCAGCAATTGAGCTGTATACTCCCCAGGGAGCTGAGATGGTTTCAGGAATGATTTATGAGCCTTATGAGCCTTATGAGCAGGGGTAATGATATAATGCGCCTTGAGCACCACTTAGTTGGTGGATACGTGCGCTATATAAGTCCACATTATTATTATTATTATTATTATTATTATTATTATTATTATTATTATTATTATTATTATTATTATTATTATTATTATTATTATTATTATTATTATTATTATTATTATTATTATTATTATTATTATTATTATTATTATTATTATTATTATTATTATTATTATTATTATTATTATTATTATTATTATTATTATGTTTTTCTTTGTTTCCGCACCTTGAGCGCCCAGCAGGGTGGATATGTGCGCGCTACAAATCTTTATTATTATTATTATTATTATTATTATTATTATTAATGTTTTTTTGAGCAATATTACATATATTTAACTTCATTACTAGTGTTTTTATTCCTTCATTGAGCTCACTTCGCCTATAAATAGGGATGACGTCATAGTAAATAAAGGATTTTAGTAATCTAACGTATATAGGACTATAGCAAACGTTGCAGTTGATAATCTGCGCGGTCTCTACTCCAGGCACAACAATGTCCTAATTGAATTACGATTGTGTGCATTATAAAAAGCGTGCATATATCGTCCGTCTGTTATTGTGGTTTCACGATATTATTTTTAATGCCTTATGATTGATGTTACGTCGGATGACAATACTGAAAAGACTGACCCATTCTGGTTGGGCCTTGTTGTACGGCCAAAGTAAAAACGTTTAAGAGTGTCGTGGCCGAGCGGTCTAGCTTACCGGACTCAAGTTCTGGTGTTAGCAGCAGAATGTGGGTTCGAATCCTGGCCGTGACATTTGTGTCCTTGAGCAAGACACTTAACCATAATTGCTTCTCTCCACCCAGGGGTTAAATGGGTACCTGTGAGGGCAGAGTTGGTTGATTAGCTCTATAATGCGCTGTACTGGCAGCAATTGAGCTGTATACTCCCCAGGGAACTGAGATGGTTTCAGGAATGATTTATGAGCCTTATCAGCCTTATGAGCAGGGGTAATAATATAATGCGCCTTGAGCACCACTCAGTTGGTGGATACGTGCGCAATATAAGTCCACACATTATTATTATTATTATTATTAATTAAGCAATTTCAAACCAATCGATCTTCCACTGTACCGCGCTTTTCGCTTTAAGCGCAGTATTTTCATTAATAGAGATTCGGTTTGTCTTTTGCAATTATGAATGATTAATTATCTAAGCATTATTACACAAGCAGATTTTTCGCTTAGGCTCCGGTTTTGGTATATTTTTTTAACAATCATTGAAATGCGTGATACATATATAAATTCCCATACACAAAGTATGGTGGCTAAGAGAGGCCTCTCAAATCGAACAAACGTTCATACCCTCATGTGAAAAAGTCCTTTAAAACACAGCATAAAATAATTCCAATCGATCCAGCAATTTCGACTGCAGTTGGACATCATTTCATACTAAAAATGCCAACGCGCGCGAAGACCAGAAACTGCAGACTTTGTTTTACCTTATGGTTTGTTCTTTACCTTATGGTTTGTTCTTTACCTTATGGTTTGTTCTTTACCTTATGGTTTGTTCTTTACCTTATGGTTTGTTCTTTACCTTATGGTTTGTTCTTTACCTTATGGTTTGTTCTTTACCTTATGGTGTGTTCTTTACCTTATGGTGTGTTCTTTACCTTATGGTTTGTTCTTTACCTTATGGTTTGTTCTTTACCTTATGGTGTGTTCTTTACCTTATGGTTTGTTCTTTACCTTATGGTTTGTTCTTTACCTTATGGTGTGTTCTTTACCTTATGGTTTGTTCTTTACCTTATGGTTTGTTCTTTACCTTATGGTGTGTTCTTTACCTTATGGTGTGTTCTTTACCTTATGGTTTGTTCTTTACCTTATGGTTTGTTCTTTACCTTATGGTTTGTTCTTTACCTTATGGTTTGTTCTTTACCTTATGGTTTGTTCTTTACCTTATGGTGTGTTCTTTACCTTATGGTGTGTTCTTTACCTTATGGTTTGTTCTTTACCTTATGGTTTGTTCTTTACCTTATGGTTTGTTCTTTACCTTATGGTTTGTTCTTTACCTTATGGTTTGTTCTTTACCTTATGGTGTGTTCTTTACCTCATGGTTTGTTCTTTACCTCATGGTGTGTTCTTTACCTTATGGTGTGTTCTTTACCTTATGGTTTGTTCTTTACCTTATGGTTTGTTCTTTACCTTATGGTGTGTTCTTTACCTTATGGTTTGTTCTTTACCTTATGGTTTGTTCTTTACCTTATGGTGTGTTCTTTACCTTATGGTGTGTTCTTTACCTTATGGTTTGTTCTTTACCTTATGGTTTGTTCTTTACCTTATGGTTTGTTCTTTACCTTATGGTTTGTTCTTTACCTTATGGTTTGTTCTTTACCTTATGGTGTGTTCTTTACCTTATGGTGTGTTCTTTACCTTATGGTTTGTTCTTTACCTTATGGTTTGTTCTTTACCTTATGGTTTGTTCTTTACCTTATGGTTTGTTCTTTACCTTATGGTTTGTTCTTTACCTTATGGTGTGTTCTTTACCTCATGGTTTGTTCTTTACCTCATGGTGTGTTCTTTACCTCATGGTGTGTTCTTTACCTTATGGTTTGTTCTTTACCTTATGGTTTGTTCTTTACCTTATGGTTTGTTCTTTACCTTATGGTGTGTTCTTTACCTTATGGTTTGTTCTTTACCTTATGGTTTGTTCTTTACCTTATGGTGTGTTCTTTACCTTATGGTGTGTTCTTTACCTTATGGTTTGTTCTTTACCTTATGGTTTGTTCTTTACCTTATGGTTTGTTCTGTTTCAATTATGTCGGCAACAGTTTTGAATGACTCCTTAATAAGATCGGTCAGTAATAAACATCAGTTCCATTTCCGTTTCTGAAATCATTTTCAACATTTTAACAAGAATGTTTGTTTTAATTCTGGAGGTTTCTCGATGTTCATTAAAAATAAAATAATGAATTTCAGTCTGTTTTGGAGGATTTATTACTTTTTTTGTTGGAGGGTGGGGTTGGGTCCTTGGCCCTGAATATAGGCCTCCTCCTGCAGATGGACCTTATCAAGGGCTGATTTGATTATAGGCTAAAGGGGGCTTTCACACAACGATTTTTTCATGGGTTTTGTTGATCGGTGCATGGGAACAAAACAATAATAATGTGAACACAATTGTTAGTAATATATTTCTTGATTAATCAGGGCTCCATATTATTTAAATGTAATACTGTTTTAAATCATTGATTACACGGTGGTTATTTTATGCACAATATATACAGCCTACTGTGTAAGTTTATATCTAAGATGTGTAACTTGGATATTCTATGTGAATATCTCACTTGCTTGTAAATCATTTTGGAGTCACTTTGGCAATTGTCTCGTCACTAGCATTGAAAAACGAGGCAATCTTATCCATCCTGTCTGTCCGAGGGGGTTCCTTTGCGTCCTCACAGAGCCCCTACTGGGCCCACCCTGCGGCCCTGACGTTACATCGCTAATCTTTGGTACCATACTAGGAACCACAAACTGTCACTCACATATTTTCTGATGCCAAACATTTTAAAAATGTCATACTGTAGATATTTTGTAATGTATGTCATACCCACAGGTTTATGGAGCATGACGTAGCCGTGACTCTAACATAGTGTATGCCTAAGATTGACCTTAGCTGTCAAAATTACATGCGCAGATCCAGGGGTAGTGGGGGCATTTGTACCATTCCCCTCCCCCAATGCATTTTAACCATGATGATTTTATAAGTGCCCATTGTTTTCACAGTGTGCACCATCACCCTTTTTTGCCGTGTGACCGCCCCTTTTCAGGTAATCTGGAGCCGCCCGTGAATGATCATCTTATTCCACCTCATTCATTGGCCGCGGTTTATGATATTTTATTTCGTTACTGAGCAAATTTGTGTTGTGGCCGTTTGTTGTTGTACCACAGTGCATGCGATTCGCAGACAGTACCAGCCTTCCAAAACGATTTGCGGTTGGGTTCAATACTTCTTCTATCAGCGGTGTTTCCGACGGAAGGCAGGACGCCCGCGCACGCCCGTGCTTATAAAGGCAGTGCATATGCTGCTTGTCCTTCAGTTCGTGACAAGCCAGTGGACCCGATACTTGAGAGGTAAAAACCTTCGTTTACAGTCCAGTGAGTTGTAATTGCAATTAGAAAAAGAGAAAAACCCACTGGTTAAAGACAAACCATGACCACGAAACTGGACAGTCTAATATTCATCAGCGGGATGGTGTGGCTTGTCCTACTAATGGCTATCTTGACCGGCGCCAGCGCTAAGCCTTTGGACGAAGCCGGTTTCCAGTCCAGAAAACCAAGCCACCGAGACTGGTTTCGAACCAGGTCCTCGAGAACTGTGCCCGATTTTGTTTCGGGCGCTTTGGAGCAACTTCATCATCGAGAGAAGAGATTTCCAAAAGTGGTGAGTAGTAGAATATCACTATTATTTTTTCACAGGTTCGCTTTGGGTTGCTGTTTTAACGGGCCAATATCGTCACGATCAGAGCAGACTTTCAACCGGGCATGGAATCGGTGTCCTAGTTTAAGATGAACAACAGTGACTGAAAATTACTGGCTCATTTATGCAGCAGCAACGGTAATATGACTTTATCATGTGGGGTATTATTTTCAGTCACTGAGTTAATCTAAAACTGGCACTCTGATTCCATGCCCTGTTGATTTTGAAGATAATGTCCCTTTAAATTGCAACACATTTTTATTTTGGTTTGATTATACAATGGTATGTGTCCTTTATTTTTCAGTAGGAGGCATCGACTGGCTAAATCTTGAGTTACAACAATTAAAGACATGTCAGTGTTGTAGCAAACCTATTACGGAGGGACAGACAGAGAAATGACATGTTAACATATTTTGCTTATAAATCCAAATTATTGTCTGTCAGTTCAGAAATGTTGCTGTATTCCAATGGTCGAACGGACTATAAAGGCTCCCAGCACGAGCCGGCTAAGTGTTAAAAATGACGTTTGATATGCGAACAAGCTTGTAAAGTCAGCTAAATTAAAACATGCAAGCCTTACAGGTGTATTGTGACTCTGAAGATTTAATGGCATTTTCACTTCAGACGTTTTTGGGATAACATTGATGCGAGTGTCTGCCAAGTCCAGTATTAAGCGATAGCCGGAAAACAACCGCATTAAAATAATAGTTTATAACTTTCCACAGGTATCTCAAAGCATGCGTTTAAAGATGTACATTTATTTTACCGTGCTGAAAAAGTGAATTAAGAATGTGTTATACTTTCAAAAAAGCAATACGCACATAAAAACGCTTATTGAAGTCCCATTCTGTCGTAGATAATTACTTAATTTTGTAGCCGTACAATAATTTCACCTGCTTAATATTATTCCTACAAATCTCTCTTTCCCGCCATCTTGCCACTTTGCAAATTTTAACTTTGCTTATTGCTAGCATTTATATTTACTTATAAAAGAACCATTGCCCAGCCAACCAAACTCTCATTTTCCTTCCACCAATTTATACATTTTTGTTAGAACAATTCACTTGGGGTTGGTTCAGTTGGGGGAACTTGGGGTGGGGCGGATTTTCAGTGGTGATCTTGAGGCTCTTTTGGATCCCAATTCTGAGCGGGGGCACCTGGGGGCACAGGCCTTGGTTGGAGCATCCCCCCCCATTCTGAGCGTTTGGGGGCACCCAGCAGGCACAAGCCTCGTCCTCCCCTCCCCCTTTTCCCAATCCATACTTTTAACCCTAAACTACATGTGTTTATTTGCTTACTGGGCATTTTTCCAATTATATAACTGGCGAGAGTGACGTATATAAGTACAGTTTATTATTAGTAAGGACGGTTGCTCTCTGACAACTCCCTTAAAGACTTGTCATTATTATGTGTGTTAAGTAAGCAAGTGCATAGGCTATTCTTATTAAAACCAGAGTAAGCGCGCCAATCTTAATAGATAGATACTAAAACATTTTGTGCTTTTTCTATTTGCGGGCTTGTATAATGATAACCAGAGGAAAGGATGGGGGGATTAAGCGTCGTGACATTAACGCACCTTGGGAGCGCCAGTATGTCCGTCAATATTCGTATTTAAGTAAGAAGACAATATTAGTCATTTTAAAACACCCTGGATTATTAGATCTTAAATTGGTGTCCGGTCGTGAAGAAATGGGTGATGAGGCTAGCACAATAACCTAAATAGACTAATTCATGAAAATGATAGTGTTACGATCCGCAAATCTTCAAACTATCCGAGTTTGGAACAAACTTTCTGTAAAATCCACTCATACCCAGGAATCTCATCAATTCTCTTCCTGTAGGTACGGGAAAATCTTGAATGGCTTGAATCTTTGCTACTCGTGGTAGCACGTGACCTTGACCGACCACATGACCTAAGTAGGTCACTGTTGCTTTGGCAAACTCACTCTTTTTGAGATTTACCACCAGGTTTGCTTTTGAAAGCTTATCAAACAAACAGAGCACTCAAGTGTTTCAGATGGTCTTCCCAGCTATCGCTGTATACCAAAATATCATCAATATAGACAACACAATTTTCTAGCCCAGCAATGACTTGACTCATCATTCTCTGAAACGTAGCCGGGGCATTTTTCATCCCAAAGGGCATCGTTTTACATTGGTACAGACCATCGGGTGTCACACACGCCGAAATTTCTTTGGCTCGGCACTTGCCAATATCCCTTTAACAAGTCTACTTTACTGACAAATGCAGAATTTCCCACCCGATCAATGCAGTCTTCTAACCTAGGGATAGGATATGAATCAGTCTTAGTTTGTGCATTGACTTTTCGATAATCTATACAAAACCTAACAGTACCGTCAGGCTTTGGTACCATGACAATGGGAGAACTCCAAGAACTCTGACTAGGTTCTATAATGTCATGCTCTGAACTTAACCTCTTCCCGAACCTTCGATAATTTGTTAGGATTAAGTCGGTAGGGTGCCTGTTTTATCGGCCTTGAATTTCCTACATCAACATCATGAATTGCCACCGACGTACGGCCCGGTTTGTCAGAACAAATTTGCTCGTACTTTTGGAGTAGGTTTGATAAATCTGTCCGTTGGTCATTGTGCAAATGGCCAAGGATTTCATCCACGTTAGCAAAAATTTCACAATTTGAAAGCTGCACAGCGAAAAACTCAAGTTCAGACGTTTTTGTCTCAAGGTCTTCATTACATGAATTGTCAAGGTCGGGTTTTGACTCAATAACAGCTACCCCACTGGATGACCAAAATTATCACGCTCATAATATTTCTTGAGCATGTTAACATGACAAACTCTTTGGCTCTTTCTTCGGTCTGGGGTACTGATTACATAATTAACATCATTGAGTTTCTTTTGGATACAGTAGTGCCCACTAAACTTCGCTTTAAGGGGCAACAGCACTAGTACTTTCTCGCCGGGTTTAAAGATGTGGACCTCAGATTTCCTGTCTGCTCTTGTCTTCATGACCTGTTGAGACACCTTGAGATGTTCTTGTGCCACAGAACACGCCTTGGATAACCTCTCTTTGAAGTTCGACACATAGTCGAGCAGATTGGTCTCATCCTCCTCTGCCAAAAATCTCTCCTTAATTAGTTTCAAAGGCCCCCTCACCTCATGACCGTAGACCAACTCAAACGGAGTAAAACCAGTTGACTCGTTCGGTGAGTCCCTAGTGGCAAACAACAGAAAGGGAATTCCTTTGTCCCAATCTTCTGAGAAATCCTCGCAGTATGCTCTTATCATATTCTTGAGGGTTTGGTGGTACCTCTCCAGAGCTCCCTGAGACTGTGGGTGATATGCAGATGATTTCAACTGCTTGATCCCCAGCTCACGCAGGACTTCCTGAAACACACCCGACATGAAGTTAGACCCCTGATCGGACTGCACGTCTTTCGGTAAACCATATCTTGTGAAAAACTGCATAAGAGCCTCAACAACAACTTTGGCTGTTATCTTCCTCAGTGGAATGGCCTTTGGAAATCTGGTTGACAAATCCATGATGGTCAACAAAAACTGATGCCCGGACTTCGTCCGCGGTAGAGGACCAACACAATCCACTTGGACTCTCGTAAATGGCTCATCAAATGCAGGAATCGGTATCATCGGTGCAGGCTTGATTGATGGCTGTGGTTTCCCCACCATCTGACACGTATGGCACGTCTTGCAGAATTTCACCACATCTTGGTGTAGCTTAGGCCAATAAAAATGTGCCATGACTCTAGCTTGAGTCTTTCTGATGCCAAGATGACCTGCAACCGGAATCTCGTGAGCAATTCTCAAGATCTCATCACGGTAACACGGAGGAATAACAATTTGATGGACAATACTCCATTCTTCATCAGCTGGTCTCTGGGTAGGTCTCCATTTCCTCATTAACACGCCCGACTTGACGTAAAAGCATTCTGGAACCCCCTGAGCCTCTTCCTCAGAACACGCTGTCTGGGCGAGCTTCCTCAAATCTGGGTCCGCTTTCTGCTTCTGTATCAGCGAGGATCGGCTAAATTTAGCATCTTGAGACACTCCCTCATTTTCTTCAAAATTATTGAAAAAAGTTTCAGCCAGCCAAACACCAGAGTCCTCCTCTATAGGCACTGACTCTGCAACCTCCTTTTCCGTCTGTTTCATCTGAGATTTTGTCACTTCACATTCGGGGAAGATTTCTGGGAACTCGTCCTCCAAAGAATGAATTTCTGGCTCATCCACAGGTTCACCAGAGACAATGGGGGATGCCGACACTTTACCTCCCGCAACGTCATTACCTAGCAAAAATCCGACACCTTTCATCGGTAGACTAGGAACAACTCCAACGTCCACAGGGCCAGTGATCAAGTCACATTTCAAATTCACCCTATGCAACGGGACAGGCATAAAATTACCCCCAATACCTTGAATCAACATTTTCGCATTCAGTGAACTTTCTGGAGACAATGACAACACATCCTCCAGCATCAGTGACTGTGACGCGCCTGTATCCCTTAGGATAACAACTGAACTGCCGGCTTCATCAGACGCACACGAAACATCACCACGATAAACAAAATCTTTGTAGACCTCATCAACTTGGTTGATTTCATCAAACACCTTCGAAGAAGAAACGCGGTTGACATTGGCCTCACCGGACTTCCTACTAAGTAGAGTGTCCTTACAGACAAAATCGACAGGCTTTTCAGAACGCTCTCGCTCGTCAGCGATGAACCTGAAACATCTCGCCTTCGTGTGGCCCTTTTGTGACAGTAATCACACGGAGGAAAAAAACTTCTTTTGGTCCTCCTTGGCTCCACTTGGTGATGAAGACTTCTTATTCGATGGATCAGGATTTCCAGTGCAGACTGTGCCTCGGAACCTGACTTTCCCTTATCAGTGTTTTTGTAGAAACCCTTTGACCGGAAATTAGTTTTACCCATACTCATATTGTGAGTTAATTCATAATCATCGGCTACCACTGCAAAGTTCTTCTCAATTTTGAGAGATCGATACCATCGGTCAAAAACTATTTCTTTTTGTCTAGCGAATTCGACAAAGGTCTGGCCATTTGATCTAGTCAATTTTCGAAATTTCTGCCTATATGCCTCAGGAACCAATTCATAACCATTTAAAATAGTTGCTTTAACGGTAGCATATTCACTACACCGTTCCTCTGAAAGTGTGGCGTAGACCTTTTGAGCCTTACCCACAAACGTGTTCTGCAAGAGCAAAGGCCAATATTTCTCAGGCCAACTAAGACTTTTGGCAGTTTTCTCAAAAGATAGAAAATATGTTTCAACATCATGTTCGTTGAATTTTGGCACCAACCTAACGTTCTTCGCTAGATCAAAGTCAATTGGGGTTTTCTCTTTGCCTGTGTCTTTCTTTCCAGTTCTTTAATTTTGAATTGATGTTCGAGTTCAAGCTTTCGTAGTTCAAATTCTCTTTCTTTTTCTTTTTCTTCAAACTCAAGCCTGAGCCTTTCTTTTTCCAGCTCAATTTTGGCAAGCTCAATTTCTCGATCAGCAGTTTGCGGAGACTCAGCCATCTCTAGATTCAATTTTTCCGCAAGAACGTTCACTAGTTTTGCCTTCTTGACACTTCAAGAAATTTCTAGATGAACATATTTAGCAACTTCATGCAACTCATCTTTTGTTAACAGTTGCAACCTATCGACTGACAAATCCTCAGCCTACACGAAAGCTTGTACCTCAAACTTACTAGCCAAAATTATTCTACACTACAAACTAGCAACAATATAACAAAGCGTGCAACCTTGCTTGACAGTTGTACAATAAAAGTAGTATGGTTTATTTTTATTCGATTTCCCGGACAGGCCCCCAATTTGTTACGATCCGCAAATCTTCAAACTATCCGTGAATGCAAATTACTCAAAAAGCCTGAATTTTCTCAGATGCAACAAAGAAATCAAACAAGGTCACACTGATATAAAGAACAAAGAAACAAAGTGATTTAATAATGGAAATATCAACCGCTATAAATATCGATGGGGTTTAACAAGCGTATAATGATTAGGGTAAACAAGTGTACATTAAGAAAAGATCTTATACTAAATAAGAATATCTTAAGGGCGAGGACTGAGCAGGCTCCAGCGAAAACGACACAAAAACAGTTCTCTGACACAGTGTAAATAGAGCTGGACGTGGGACGAATTCACCTCCAAACAAACGGCCGGAAATAGACGAAACCACGGGGACACAAGTCGACTACCGTGACAAAAATATGGGAAAGAAGAAATCCCAAAAATACTGAACTGTAGATTTAGTTTACAATGTCTCTTCCGGAATTAAATTCAGCTCTCAGACACTTCACTCGGTCAAGACGAACTTTCTCAAAACACTCCACAGACGAGTCGTAAGCGACATCACAGGCCTAGCTGGTGTACACTGAAGTCTGGTTTTCAAGTCTTGTTTACCGAAGTCTTAATGGATTGCTCAAGTCTTGTTTAAAATCCTCTACCAGCCCGTATTTATAGTTTTTAATCCCTTCTAGAAAATACTAGAGATTTCTTCTTCACTTTACTTCTAGAAATTTCTGAAAATTACATCATTTTCCAAAAGAAACTTCCAGAACGTTCTAGTCAACATAAACCGTAAACATAATCCCGCCCCCTTTGAGGTCAACACGCGGTCACGCACGGATTATCTAACACTTGCGGTTTGTGTGTGTATGTAACAATAGTAATAACAACAAAAAAGTCTCAGTGGAAATTTGTTTTTCTTGTGATTATTATTTCACAAATGTGTCATAGCCTAATCATGATTTAATAGCAATCAAGAGCCAAAATGAAACATTCTTTCGGGATATATTTACTGAAAAATATGCTTTTCAAGATTTGTTTTGTGAAATGTGTCATTTTATAGGATTTGTTTTCCTTTCCTCAACTAAAATAGCAATATTTCGATGAAAAAGAAAAGTACCGGTGAAATAGCGCATAAGCGATACGTCTTTATTGCAATATCCTACGCTGTGACATTGAGATCTTCAATTACGCCTTAACTGCCGCGTATTAACAAGTAAGCGTACATAAAATCACTGTCTGATGAATAATAGTTATACTGGATAAGGTAAGATCAGATACTCATATTGCGAATTCACTGTCTGATGAATAATAGTTATACTGGATAAGGTAAGATCAGATACTCATATTGCGAATTCGAAATTGCACCGTTGTTTTTGACTCTACAAACGTAACACCACTGCAATACTTCGGTCAAATCCAGCAGCATTCACGTACAGTATTTTTTTCGCCCAAGTGGGGGTGGAGGTCGGAGAAAGTGGAAATTTGTCTAGAAAACACAAGGACAAACAGACGAATGCCTTCTTTGCGATTAGCCTCGATGCTACACCGAAATTGACAATCCCAAAAAATGTCCCTAGGAAAAAATGCAAAGGGAAAATTTTTCAGGAGAAATTTGACCTCAAAACCACCCCCTACACTTGCGGCACTGATACCAATGTTTGATGTTCTCATACCAAACATTTAACTTCTACTTGAAAAAAATTGTGACAGAAAGGAGCATACTATTAACAATGATTGACACAAGGACATTCCTATGTTTAGGTTTCCTCGCTCCATGTGGTCGTCCTATCAATGTTATTATCGTCAATATAATAATCATACACGTGAAATACAATACCACAGACTTATTTTAATTTCAGTACATGCGGCAGACCAGTGGATTCGAGGGAGAACCTTATTCCCACCATCCTTGATTTGTACATCTTGTTCTTATAAAATAAACCAACTTCAAACAAATGATCGCATTCATCATCGATACCCGATGTGTTTACGGTGTTTCGTCATGAAATGTACATTGGCCATGTATGGTATATTGAAATACCCACTATTTAGTGATAGTTCGTGTATAATTACCACCGGTATATTACATCACATAACGCCAGGAAGCGTAGGAGTAATGATTTTTTTATTGGCGTGTGCGTTCGGTTAAAGTGGGGCTCTATAAGCAAACATCAAAAATTGACCTTTACCCGTTTTTATTTAGAGAGGTTATGAAATAGAGAATTTAGCAACATTTTTCAAAACCCCTTTTGTCTGAAATTCAGAAAAGCGTGAGGACCACTGAGGAAAACAAGCCGTGGCGCGGCCCTTGTAAAGTTTACACATGCAACATCGCCGATATGTTTGCTGTTTTTTATACAGGCTTTTGTTCGTAAGTGTGACGTAATTCAAACATAAACCACGCCCACTTCACACGTGCTGGCTCCAACGAAGCCATGATTGGAAATGCATTGACCACTCTTTTTTAAGGATTTACGCAAGAAATTAGAAAGCTTGGGACTTTTTTGTGTTGTAAATACTCGAAATCTTATTAACAAAGTCAAATTGGGCCTCCAGAATCGCTTTTGAACCTTAAAATCAAAGAATTTAGGTTAAAGTTCAACCAACGGTATGCCAGCTTTGGAACCGGAAATAGCGAAAAGAATGCGCGTACTACCAATGCGCGCGCGTATTACGTATCGACTTAAGAAAAAAATATAGCGATTGAAACCCGCAGGGGTTGAAGTTTTGTTAGCGATTGAAGTTTATTTCAAAATCTCTCCGCCGGTCGCGTCGGTTTAAGGTGCTGTCTAGAATGGATTCCTGTCTCGAAATCACTTTTGACCAACTTGGCCGTGTTGTTATAGTGTCAACACAAATACCGCAATGCTATCCAGATTAGACTGCTGAAGAAAACGCGTCAATTTGTGGGGAATAAAAAGCAATTTAATTTACATTACTTTCAATGACGTCGAAGAATTCTATCAATACACAGCAAGCTTTTCCCTTGGCCTTACAAGATTATACACCCTCCCAACGTCATTTGCAGTGCTATATTGTCCGAGTAGTTCCCTTAAACCGAACCTACAATGAGCAAGGTTAATCATAGAGGGTTAATGCTTACATGCTCTCCGCCTGGACCGAGTCTCTTTCTTCCAGTTAATAAATGAAATTTTCAACGGTGTGACGCCGGTAAACTGTTGTTTTCTTCCCCCATGAAACCCACAAGGAGTATTGAAATATCCATACGAAGGCCACCGGGTTTACTCTGTTGTCCGACTGCAAACAAAGATGGCACGGTCACCTTGACGTGAACTTTACCCTTTTCACAAGTTATAACACGGCTGAAACTATTTTGACACGGGTCAGTCATTGGTAAATGTATCGTTATTCTGGAGATAATTCTTATGCCAAACTATCAGAACGTGGTGCAATTTTTTAACGATGTCATCTGTTGTTTTCTTCTATTTACAGCCGATAGGTACTCCGTGTTCTGCTGATGGCGACTGTCCGGCAGACCGCTGCTGCGGTATGACTCTCGGTAAGGCCGTTTGTAAGCCTCGCCTCAGCCGAGGCCGGACGTGCTTGGTCAACGGTCCGATTGCCTACTCACCGGGCCTCTTCTTCACCCAGTGTCCTTGCGACAGCGTACAAGAATTATCGTGCGTCCGTACAGGGAACACTAACAACGCGGGAGTTTGCGGCTAGACCAGAATAATCAAAGGGAGAGGAAAACAAAGCACAGTGAGGGGGAAACATGAGGGGGAAACATGAGGGGGAAACATGAGGGGAATACCTTTCCGTTTGTATCTGATTCTGTTCTTTTTTCTTTTCTTTTTTACGATTTTAGGGGGGCTACAGCCCCCTTAGCCCCCCCCCCCCTGGATCCGCCAATGCTCATATCAAATCTTGAATCTCAGTGGTTTTGATGTCCATGCAGTGTAACGTGCTATTAAATTTTCACGAAGACCTCAATATAAACCGGGTTTTTATAAACAAAAACACTTGTTTCCAAAATTCATTTTTAGCGGCGTGCCCCAACGACGGTATTCATTTGTAGCGGCGGAAAACATCTGAAATTGCTTAGTTACAACCGCATAATGGGTGCTTTACCAAAAATCCCCGTATTTATCAAAATGTTAAAACTTTAGATGGAATGCTTCTGTGTTGACTCAAATAAGTCAAAATATCGCCATGTTATTTTTGTTTATTTATAAATATACGACTTGCCCTTTTTGGTCGAATTCAACTTTCATTTTTAAAGAGAATGTACAACATTGGCAGTTTGCCTGATTTTAAAAATTAACGAATTATTATTCCAAAGCTAACTTGATGTGAAGTTGGTAAAGGGAACCAATCATACTGAAAAGTATTTATATTTGAAGTGCTTTCAGTTAGGTTGACGCCATCTTTTTGATCCATGTGATTTTTTTGGGGGAAAAAATGGAAATTATTTTCTCACACTTCTCATGACTAAGACTCCGTGATGAGCTTGTCATTTTATAAGTTGGTTGTTTAATGTATATCTTGATTCAAAGAAAGTAAGAAGCAAATTACCTTTGTTATACCTTCCCTTTGCGATAGATTTGAAAATATATTTTGCTATTCAGAATTATTACGTTTAATTAAGCAGGAAATATATATTATGATAATTATACATGTATATAGTGACTTTACTGTAAAATGTACTGACAAAATATGTACTATACCAACATTAATGTATGCTGTCATGCTTGATGTGCTATCGATAAGTCATACCGGTATAAAATAGACCTCTTTGTAAATACCACAGTGCGCACGCGCAAGCCGATTTGCGTAATGCATGCTGGTCTATCCAACGACAAACAAAATGCTAACCTGACCTTGTCTATCAATCTTACAACCACACTGAACAACAGTTACCCGTGCATTTTGCGATGTGTTGTGTTGTATTCAGTTTAATAACGGAATATCGTAGACTGTTATAAACTGATTATAAACCACACAGTACCGGTAACGTACGGGGAAATGTGGACGTTGATCTGTAGCTAGACCGAGATGCAACGCGCGAGTATATTTGCAAAGTAGTCTATCGAAGATCACACCTGGGCCACTTCCACAATGCATCTGTAGGCACACATTGTTGAAGCAATGATACAGTATTGGTATTAACGATCATATCATGTATCATGTGCTTTCATGAGGTGAAATATAAGTCAAAAGATATTCTGATATTTCTGATTTGAAATCTGATGGCAGATCCAAATGTATTGAAAGTGAACCTTTCTCTGTGAGAAATGTGAGAAGCAGCAAAGCTGCACAGTTCACAGGTTTGTTATTAACCAATTGATGTTCATTATTAAAGGGACAATATCGTCACGATCAGAGCAGACTTTCAACAGGACATGGAATCGGTGTCCTAGTTTAAGATGCACACAGACTGGAAATTACTGGCTCATTTATGCAGCAGAAATGGTAGTATGACCTAATCATGTGGGGTATTATTTTCAGTCACTGAGTTAGTTTAAAACTAGCACTCCGATTCCTTGCACTGATGATCGTGACAATATTGTCCTTTCAAGTATGAAAGCACATAATTACATTTTACCCAAAGTATATGGCCTTTGATAAGAGCTATGTAGGCACATTGCGTGTACAATTGCGGTTATTACGACTCCAAAGGCGGTAGTATTCTGCCACTAAGCGTGTGCAGCCGGTTGTCATATTTAAGGACTAAATTTGCTTTATAGACGCTGCGTGAAATTAGGTTTCTATTGTGAGATGTAGAAGGCCTTGCTGCTTAAGTGATAAACTATTTTTCTCAGCAAGGCTCTGATGACCATACGGAGAAGTCACAACTGCATGCATTAGAAGTACACATGTATAGTACAGATACCCTAACTGATAGACCACATAAATCCTTGATCCATATTATGTCTGGTAAAAGACATGTATAATTTGAGTTGTAACCTCCGGTCGAGTTGTAACCTCCAGTTCTTTTCAGAACTAATTACTACTCAATAGAGAATTTCACATGGTGTCACCGCAATTAGTCTTACTTATCCTCTTCACCATGCAAAGCTACAAGTTTTACCTATAATTTGAATAAGGCGTTTGTTAATGAAAAAACAAAATGCTATTCATGAATAACTTGTTGTAAACAAGTAATAAATCCAATCCGTTTATGAGTGTAGTAGTAACATTATAATACTTGTCGCGTAATCTTTAAGATATTATAAGCTAAACTGGAATAAAATTGAAATTACTCCCCAACACACTCATCCAAAAAAAGATTTCAGAACCTTTTCGATATTCTTATTATTGACATTGCACATGAAATCTACATTAAACTGAATTGACTAAATATTTTGTCTCTCATTCACGGTAATGTACATGCAAGAATTCAGCGCGGCATTTCATTAAGTTTATGCATGCTGTTGTGGTTTCCAATTAATTAAGGCAATGAGCTGACATGATGATTTTATGAAACGAAAATTCATGAAATTTTGCTCAAACCAGCATTGATAATCAGCACTATGGCTTCTATATATAAAGCTGCATATTACAGTATAACGACCGTAAACCTGACGAGATGTGTATAATTATTTATTTTCGGTGTATGTTAATAGCTAATTTATGGTGTACATTATGAATGTGATTAAATTATTAATTCCTAAAATTGTTAAATTCAAGAGCTTAGATGTATTCAAGTGACTTCAATGGATAATAATAATAATAATAATAATAATAATAATAATAATAATAATAATAATAATAATAATAATAATAATAATAATAATAATAATAATACTTTTTCTTCCATTAGGGTGACAGTTGTGAAAATTCTAGGTTAAGTCGACAGTGCTAGAATTTAATAAATACGTAATATTTTAATTAGTTATTATAATTTTTTTGATCTATTCATCCTAAAAATAAAATTTTCTCCTTGATACTTCATTCAAAATTAATATGTAGAATTATAACTTTTTAATGTCGCCCTTTATTTGTATTACTAAAGTGACAAGAGGACGACACAATTATGTGTCGCCTGTTTATAGCTTGTGTAGTAGGAATATTAAAAAATACACACTAGGGAAACATAGACCACCTGTAAAATTATATACCTATAGTTAATAATATAATCTTTAATTTAGATAAAGCCTAAAAAAATTTACGCAGCCGTGATGGTTAAGTGCACCACTTACACCTATATCATTATCACTACGACTCAAACATTGAATGAATGACACTGAAACAGGTGTGAGATCCGATGTTTTATTAACTTGGCTTGGATCAAACTAATTATTCAACCAACTATTTATTCTCCATATTTTTTTCCAATTACCTCACGAAATTCAGACAGTAACAGAAAAGTATGCTGAATTTAGTACTTGTATACAAATTGAATTTGCAGTTATTTTTGCACGTTTAACATTTACCATTTTGCACTATTTTATTTTCTTGGTAAAGTGGTAAACCATGCCCACTGTACTTCAAACATCACTTGCTTCAAACATCATAGAAAAGTTGCTACGTCTTATAAACATCATTCTAAGCTTCATGAAATTATTTTTGTTATACCCTGGAAAATGTCATAACTGCCAATGTTAGACCTGGAAGATTAAAATGATTGCACATGACCTGTATTATTAATGCATGCACGTTTACATACTGACCCAAGGGAATATATTAAACAATTTAAATAAACTTCAAAAGAAAGTTTAAGGTCATCAGTAAAACCTGCTTTAGTTAATTATTTAAAACCACAATAAATTGTTCCTCTGAATGAAACCATTTGAAAATGTCATCAAACTAAACAGTTACAGTGAAATTATTGAAACTCAATGAAGTTGAACTATGTGGACCTTAAGGCTACAAACGGTCTAAACCACTTTACAAACTCAAACATCAGAGACTCCAATTGGAATTAAACTGTATTAAAAAGCTATCCTTAAAAAGAACAGGATTTGGGTAAATTTGATTAAATGTAATAGCTTCATATAAAATGTTTAAAGCTCTGAAATTGGAACCTCTCTGTGGAACCTCTCAAATGGAACCTCTCTGTGCCAAAAACTACTGAAATTAAATAATCTTGTATTATACAAGCAGCTAGCAAAATTTAGGATTGGTCTTTTGTGGAATTTAAACCAGAGGTTGTAAATATTTATCTAAAATGGTAGACCCAAAGGACTGTGTCTTCTTGACTTAAGAATTAAGTAGTATTCAATTACCAACACACAAAGGCTATACATTTAAGGACTGAAACGTCTAGGGATTCAACGATTAAGACCGTGTGCTCTTGACTGTGAGTTAATTAGCATTCATTAAAATACACAAAGCCTATCAATTTTTGGACTGGAACTTCTATGGATTCAAGTTAATTTTAAAAGACTTTTTGTTCTCGACTGAAAGTTAATTAGCATTCATTAAAATATACAAAGTCTTTCCATTTTATGACTGGAACATCTTTAGGACTGGGACTCGATTCAAATTTTAACTTTAAAGACTGTGTCTTCTTGACTGTGAATTAATTAGCATTCATTAAAATATAAAAAGTTTTTCCATTTTAGGACTGGTACATGTACTTCTAAGGATTCAAGGTTTAACGTGTCTTCTTGACTTTGAATTATTAAGTATTCATTGAAATAAACAAAACCTAAAAATTATTGGACTGGAACTTTTAAGGATTCAAAATTCATGTGAGTTCATTAGCATTCATTAAAATAAAAAAGTCTTTCCATTTTAGGACTGAAATTTATAGAGATTCTAAGTTTTATTTAAAAGACTTTTCTCAACTGTGAGTAATTAGCATTCATTAAAATTTACAAAGCCTATCAATTTTAAGACTGGAACGTCTAAGGATTCAAGTTTAACTTAAAGACTGTGCCTTCTTGACTTTTATTATTAAGTATTCATTGAAATATACATTATTTCTATTTTAGGACTGGTACATCTTTAGGACTGGAACTTCTAAGAATTCAAGTTTAATTTTAAAGTCTTTTCTCTTCTTGACTTTGAATTAATAATTATTCGTAAAAGGACAAAAATGCTGCTCACTTTAGGACTGAAATTTCTAAGGATTCAAAGTTTAATTTAGAAGACTTTGTCTACCGTACTGTGAGTTAATTAGCATTCATTAAAATACACAAAGCCTATCAATTTTAAGACTAGAGTTTCTAAGGATTCAAACTTTAACTTGGTGTATTCTTGACTGAGTTCATTAGCATTCATTAAAATATATACAAAGTCTTTTTGTTTTAAGACTGGAACTCGAAGGATTCAAAGTTTAACTTGGAACGCCATATCTTCTCTACTATGATTTAATTTAGCATTCATTAATTAAAATTCATAAAATGTTTTCATTTTAGGACTGGAAGTTTTTCTTCTCGACTGTAAGTAATAAGCATTCATTAAAATTCACAGTCTTCTCCATTTTAGGACTGGAACATCTTTAGGATTCAAAGTTTAACTTTAAAGACTGTGCCTACTTGACTTTGAATTAATGAGCATTCACTAAAATACACAAAACCTATCAATTTTAGGACTGGAACTTCTAAGAATTCAAAGTTTAATTTGGTAGACCGTGAGTTAATTAGCAATCTTTAAATACACAAAGCCTATCAATTTTAAGACTGGAGTTTCTAAGGATTCAATTTTTAACTTAGTGTAGGTAGATGGCAAGAACTGTAATCTGGCAACTAAAACGACAGTATAAAATATATTAATTTCATTCTGAAAGCTCACAGAATATACCTTTATTCCATTACCATTATTCTTCCACAGAAACATTTCCATCTAAAATACTGGAGTCCTGTCAATACTGCAGTATATCCGTGACAAAAAATTGTTTACTACCTGCAATTACTCAGATTAAATTTTATGTACAGTTGAAATTTTCCTCTCTTTTAGGCCTAGAAATTATTTTCCTTTAGCTCCTGCATTTTCTTTTTGAGTCTTGAAGCTCTTGCCTTCTGTTCATTTAATACCTTTGTCCTTACTGTCTTCCATGGACATGTGATGTAGGGATACTTCTTCAGAAAGGGGAGGATATCTGCTTTTCCTGTAAAAAGAGTATGTAAAATACAGAAATATTTTAGCATGCATACTATAAGAGCAAAAGTTAAAACACATTTCGAAATTTTAGTATAGGAGAATTTGAAATCCCCAATACACAGTACCTGGAGAACAAAAAATGATTGTAAATTTACACAGACATTAGTTTAGGTAAAGTTAATGATGGCAATTTGCAAGTTTACAACGACCTTTTTCTGGCGAACATTTTCGGTCCACACAAGGTATCCTGGAGATGGACATGGCATAGTCCAAATGGTCAATAGCACAACCAGATTGACTACATCTTGGTAATGAAGCGCTTTCATTCTAGTGTGAACATCTCCCAGACTAGAGGCTTTCCAGGAGCAGACATTGGAAGTGACCATGATTTGGTGCTGATGACCTTCCACCTTCACCTGAGGAAAATCGGCAAACAGAAGAGCACAAGGCTTCTATTTGATCTTGAGAAGCTCAAAGATCCTGAGGTGGCAGAAGCATTCCAGGCAACAATAGGGGGAAGATTTGCACCCCCGACTGTCTTTGAAAATGATGAAGTAAATGCAGAAACATTGGCCAACACCTTTAACACAGCAATGACAGAAACTGCAAGTGAGATTCTCGGCAGGAGCCGACAAACAAAGAAGCCCTGGATCACACCAGAGATCCTTGACCTATGTGACAAGAGAAGAGAACTAAAAAACAAAAAGAACGATCCTGAAGGTGCAAAGAAGTACAGAGAAGTCAACAACAAAATCAAGAAGAACATGAAGAAAGCAAAGGAGGGCTGGAAAGAGCAACAGTGCAAAGACATCAAGGACAACCTGAACAACACCACCAAAAGAACATACCAGACTGTGGAACAGTTAACATCCAAAAAAACAAGGACATGTCACCACCATCCAGGATAAGAAAAGAAAGAAGGGGCTGTTTGGAAAAGGAAAATCAGAGGAATTGGTTAAGGTGCAATAAGATCTCAAGCGTGTTATTAAAGCAGAGAAAGCCACCTATCGTGAGAAAATTGAAGAGCATTTTACTGGAAATATGAAACGAGCTTGGGAGGGCATGCGTTTCATGAGTGGGTACTCTAACGGTAAATCAAAATTGTGCAATTTTCCAAAGTTAAGTGCTGCATATGCAGATGAGTTGAATTAATGTTTTAACCGTTTTGATAATAATGATTTTTAGGTTGAATGTCAAAATCTCACTCTCAGGGAAATCCTCCGTAATTCTGACAATTAAGAATTTGGCTTGGAAACTAGTGAGGAAGAGGTTCGTCGGCTTTTTCCAAATTGAATACATCAAAAGCAGCCGGGCCAGACAAACTCTCTTGTAAAGTTTTAAGTTATGTGCATCTAAATTGGCGAAAAAAAATTTCAGTTATATTTAATTTGTCTTTTAGTAGCCGGTCTATGCCGGTTTATGGAAACAGTCTTGTATTGTTCCTGTGCCGAAGAAATATGTGATTACCTGTTCAAATGATCTTAGACCAGTTGCATTGACTTCAGTACCTATGAAAGTCTGTGAGCGGATATTTCTTTAAACCACTTGTCGTACCTTTTTCGGATCCTTTGCAATTTGCATATCAAAGCAAACAAAGTGGTGAGGATGCTGTATTATTGTTATTGGATAAAGTTTATTCTCATCTTGAAAATACTAGGTCTGGCCATTCTGCAAGGTTAATGTTTTTTATTTTTCTTCTGCTTTCAATACTATACAGCCACATGTTTTAATACAGAAATTGATTAATTTGGCAGTCATACCTTTTGATTTAATAGAATGGATCATGGATTATCTTACGAATCGTACACAGTTTGTTAAATTGACCTCTTCTATTCGATCACTAACCATTGTTTCTAATACTGGAGCACCCCAGGGTACCGTTGCTGCACCGTTTTTATTTACGTTGTATACTGCAGATATTAGATTATGCATGGAGATGTGCCCGCTTATCAAATTTGCCGATGATTCCGCCATGGTCGGACTGAACGACAGAGATGATGATAGAGCATATCTCCAGCAGGTTGAAGCCTTTGTTGAAGTATGTGAACAGAACTTCCTTGAATTGAATGTATCAAAAACAAAAGAGATGGTGATTGATTTTCGGAAAAATGTGAGGGCTCCAGCCCCAGTTACTATTAGAGGCATTAAAGTGGAACGAACCAGGACATATAAATATTTGGGTGTAACATTGAATGATAAGCTTACCTGGGGAGATCATGTGGACACTGTAATCAAAAACCTAAATACTGGGAGTTGCTGTCTACGTAAAATGGCTACTTTTAATGTCCGAACTGAATTTTTAATGTTGTTTTATAACTCAATTTTATGCAATGTTTGGCGTTATTGTTTGATCTGCTGGGGTGGAAATGTAAGTAAAACGGAAAGGGACAGAATTGACAGGGTGATAAAGCGGGCTGGGCGGGTGATTGGGGAACCTCAGAAGTTAGTAGATTCGGTCTATCAGTGCGTCTTGCAAAGCAAGTTGGAGTCAGTTAAGAATGACCAGAGTCATCCCCTTTATGGTCAGCTCTGTGTTCAATGTAGGTCAGGCGTAAATGGTAGACTTAGACTCCCGATCCTGAGAACTAACCGATATCGGGATTCATTTGTTCCGCATGCAATTAAATGTTATAATGCTAATTTTAAACGCTGATTATTGAAGCCTCGTGTATAGCCCTATTTTAAAGTCCTATAGCCCTAATACCAAATGCAATTTTATGTAGTATTTGTGGTTATAGTATGTATGTATTGTGATTATCTTGAATGTATATTATTTTTTTGTATGTACATGTATTGATGTAATCTTTAATTGTATAGCTACATATTTTATGTGGGAGTGTAAAATTTCCCTTTAGGATGAATAAAGATTTTAATTCTAATTCTAATTCTTATTCTAGGGTTGGAGAGGGGTAGGGGATGCGCGCTATATAGTTATATAATACAAATAACCGGTGAAAGTTTCATCAGAAAACATGTAGCTGTTCACGTTTTGAGAAAAACATAATTAAAATGAGTAAGACTAATTGCGGTGACACCATGTGGAATTTCAATTGAGTAGTAATTAGTTCTGAAAAGAACTGGAGGTACTGTACCTCCAGGTACTGTATATGAATTTGTTGTGTCAAGTTAAGCGCACGGGCTGTAAACAGAGCTAAAATCCTTGAAAAGTCGCCAAAAAGGGGGTGTTTTTTACACATTTGAGGCCATAACTCCAAAACGGCTTGATCTTTCAAAAAGTTCTTTCCGGGATGACAAAGTTCAATCTTTCAGCTAACTATTCATATTTGTTAAAAATATAGGGGTGGAAGTTTGGTTGTGTCAAAATCCGGTTGAAAATTTTGAATTTGGTGTATTTTTGTGTGTAACGGCTGTTTTTTGTCGAAATTTTGCCTTGCGTTTGACATGTTGTTTATTGTAACTCACGAACTATACGGTCTATAAAAAAGTTCTTTCCGGAATGTGACAGCTCATTTCCTCCTCCTTATCATGATCTAACAATTGTTTTGATTGGATAAACTTTGGTTGTGTCAAACTTGCATTCCAATCGGAGAGTCTGTTTCAAGGAGTATATTCTTTACTACACAAACCCCGCCAAATTTGTATTTTCAAGACGACACAACTGAGACCATCTCCGATTCGAAGCCAAGTTTTCATGGTAAGATTTCATTTATATGACCAATTATCAACATAGTTGTAAAGATAATATTCTACAGATTTCAAGCATGTTAAAATACTGTTCTTTTGTGGTATATTTGGGATAGAAAATATCGAAGAAATGTCTCAACCATGTTTCAAGATCGGTCAAAAATCAACCTTGGTATGCCGTGTGTGGTCCACAGTGTGGGTCAGAGCATTTTGTTTTAGGGGATTAAAGCATGAATGGAGGGATATACGGGTGTATACAATGGTTGTTCAGTGAGTTGTTCTATCATTCCGCCTGGCCACACTTTTCATTTTTAACAATAAAATATAGTCTTAATTGAGCATCTGAAATTGTACTACATTGATTGGAAAAGTGGTAATATGAACACATGACACAGACAGCATCGTTCTTGTCTGCTTGTGCCATTTTATATAGTGATAAAATAATGTTCGATTTTAAATCGCTTCATATACTGTGTAATCGTAATTAGTGAAAACTTTTGCCAACTCAAAGACACTACCCTCCGATCTCCATGCTCCAAACATTAAAAATAATTTACCATGATTTACTGTTATATGAGATAAACAATTATGATTTGTAAATAAAACGAGTTTGGCAAATCAAAAGTGTAACCAGTATTGTGTAGTACTATTTCTCTGTGAGAGCACACGACGAATAACCACCCCTGTACTGAACAATGGTATGGCCCAAATTCCTTAGATTGTTATCTAACGAAAATTTCCCACACAGAACGGACGGTTCTCACACAGACGAACACACACAAACTCTCGATTTTTCCTGTGTTCTTAGGTTGACATTTTGCGTGAAACAAATCCATATACCTCCAGGTACTGTACCTCCAGGTACTGTACCTCCAGTTCTTTTCAGAACTAATTACTACTCAATTGAGATTCCACATGGTGTCACCGCAATTAGTCTTACTTATCCTCTTCACCATGCAAAGCTACAAGTTTTACCTATAATTAAAATGTTAAATATTTTTACACAAAAGTCTGGACGGAGACTCCATAGTCATGTATTTAACTCGGCATATGAATTCCTGTTATGTAATGTTGAAATTTCCAATGTACCTTGATTCTTTGTATGGGTTCATTAACAGGCATTTTAATAGAAATTGGCCCGTAGAAAATGCCTTCTGTCTTCAAAGAAGCATCAACCCTCGGAAACAAAACATTAAGTTTGCTGGTGTGAAAAACACCTCACTGCCTTTTGTGAGTCTACAGACACTCCTAAGAGTTTTAGATAGTGCGTCCAGAGCATAATTAGACCGATTACGGCAACATAAAAAGTTCGAGTTAAGGATTTCACGAAAGAGTCTGTTGTTCCAGCCTTATTTCAGCTGAGGTTTTAAAATACACCAATCTGTTGTCGTAACAAGCGGCTGTCGTACCACTTCCTCCATGTCTGTACTATTGACAAAGGACAAAACCGGTGATAATGGATGCCAGGGTGGTCATCCTGTCTTTTGACAAAAGTGTGCATAAGTATGACCGAAACGTTTAAAATTGAATCCCCCATAAACTACCCTTTATCTATTACTTCTAAGTAAAACTTGTTTTGTTTTATTTCCTATAGTAAAAAGAAGTGCTCACAATAGACTACATGCGCATTATATAGCAAAACTATGTGGAAAAATAATTAAGAATTAGTTAAATTACATACATAACATTTGTGTAATTAATTTTTAAAAAAAATAAAAAAAATTATTCCCAGAAACCATGCAAACAGAGGAATTCTCAGCAAATTTATCGTCATGAACATCATATGCCATGTACCTTTTAGGCAAACTCGATCACTTCTCACGACCAAGAAGCTCTTCAGTTCGGTTTTCGGAAGATATTTTCCCCGTCGCCAAAAATATAAATTACATATAAAACCTTGAGCCACTTGCCTGATTTATAGCCAAAATAACGACTCCGTCTCTCTATACACTGAAAAGGAGATACAAGTCCATTTTCTAATACAATAATTTACTGGCGTTTGACATGACAATTAATACAATATTTCACCCGAGGGGATCAAAACGGGCAAGTCTCATTTAAGATCTGATGGACGGCGATCTGTGCCCACATTACGATCGTGTTTTTATTTAACGTTCAAGTATGGGTGTATGTTTTGTTTATAATTTAACTGATTTCTGAATACTTTTCTCCGTAATGTTGCTACAAAACGTAAAACAAACTTCTAACTTCTTGCCGACACAATACCTTTCTCCTCCATTGACTTGTGCACAAACTTGTGTGTTTGTTTACAACCTAACTCCCATAATTCATTGTGCGCACAATTACGATAAGGCTTATTACGTTTAGCTTGTGCGATGATAAGACTATTGTATCAAGTTTCAGCGTGTCATTCCGCCAAAGTTTGTTTGGGACATGAACAACTTAGCAACGGCATCATCTCGCCGCGTATAAAAGTCACATGCTTGTTTCAAGCAGTATACAAATTTCGCTGTGGCTTCATTTAAGATAGGTGGTAAAGTCCAAGCTGTCGATCCAGCTTGTGGTGTTTGGTTACCATGTACAGTGTTAAGCGAAGGAGAACATACTGCACATTATATTGGACTGGATTCTCAGCTGTTCTTGATAGCTTAGTTCCAAACAGACTTATTCGTGTGCCGGAGAGCCGCCGGATGCTCAAACATGATATCAAGGTACAAGACTGGCCGTTGTTACGGCACCCAGAAAACTTGGAAAAGGGAGATGACGTGATTGGCAAAAAAAACGATGGTTCTGTGTGAGAAACTTTCACCGTCGAGTTCAACGATCGTTTCAAATGTGAGGTGAGTATCACACAAAAACATATTTTTTTATAACATTTTATAACATTAAATTCATCAAGTATCGGTTAATTCATACTCACAGCAGCTCCCACTCGAAGGTTATTTTAAAAAAAATAATAATGATATATATATATATATATATTTTTTTTTATGATCATAAATGTCTTTGCCGTATTTATCTGTTGAAGAATTAAGATGCGTAGCATAGGCTTTTTAGTGGGTAGAAAAGTTTTTTTTTTATATAGAGTCGTTCAAATTCAAACAGTTTTAACCCAGTCAACTCGTACGCAGCCAATTCATACTTTGGCCACACGTACACTTACCAACTCGTACTTCTGCCAACTCGTAGTCGTACACAAGCGCAGTTGTGAGTGACATGAATGAAATCATGATTGCTTGGAAATTAATTTTAATGCAACTTTAAAAAAAATAATAACTTGTTCGGATAGGTAAAAACCGAATCAAAACAACTCGTAAGCGTGCCAACTCGTACTTTTACCAACTCGTACTCATATTTAAGAATAATCCTAAATTAGAAGATTATTACGTTCCTAGCGAAGAAAAAAAAAACCAGAGAAATTGTATTCATTATTTTAGGTATGACCGTAGTAGGCTACGTGAGTTATTATTGAAGCGAGATAAAAAATAAAAACTATATGTAAGTGGAGGAAGTAGGTGATATCCCAATGGAAGATTTTCCACCGGAACAACGACAAGATGATGATGAAGACTTTGATTTTGCGGATGAAAAATCAAGAGAAAGATTAGAAAGATTACGAGAAGGTTGGGGCGATCCAACGTCTTTTAGCGAACGACATTTTTACTCGAGTATACTGTAAAAAATACTGGGTAAAAGATTATTGGGTAAATTAATTTGTGCATTTGTTGGTAGTTTTTTTATTTAACTAATGGGCAAATTAAAAAAGAAATACTGGGCAAATTAATTTGCGCATTTGTTGGTCCTTTTTTTATTTAACTAATGGGCACATGTTGCTGTTGGGTAAATTAAAGAAGTAACCAGTGTTGTAGTCACCTTCGTTGGGCAATTAATGTCTAACTAATAATGGCATTCTTTCAAGTACCATTTCATTGGGTAGATAATTAAGCAAAAATCCAATATGTTGTGGAGTTTTGCACAAAATGGGCCAACAGTTGAGAAATGACAATATACACGTGCGTCCGCCGTGCCGCGGCGCCGCATCTCGTTGACGACTACACACATGCAAGAAACATGGCGGACATCGACATTAACGCTTTGCTGGAGGAATGGAACCTATCAGAACTGAAGGACATATTCACAGGCAACTATAGAAGCAACCAACCCAGCAGCACATTTCCTGATTATAGTTTCTGATTTATTAGTTTTTAGAATATTCCACATTTTCCATATTTTTGACGCCCCTTGATTGAACACCCTGCCCACTCGCAGAATCGGATCAGCAAATTGCCCTTGCCATCATTTGTAAAAATAGTTCTTAAATGTTAGGCCAACACAATTTTTACAAGTTTGTTTATGTGTTTCCGTTGTTTTAGATGCAGACACTGCATAATTTATATTGTATGGAAGGAAAACGTTGCATTGTTTCACACACGCTTGTACTTTGATGTTCAGTAATATAATCTTTGGGAGTGTGAATAAAAGCTTTTTTTAAAAGGCGAATGTAAAACAACAAAGTGTCATTGTTTATTATTTGTTACCCAATTATGGAAATTCATTCCACAATTGCTGGGAAACCAAAGGATATTATACCCAACCATTGAGAAAAAAACATCCCCAATTACTGGATAAATTAGTGACCAACTGTTGAGCAGGGGCATGTTCCAACAATTGGTTAATATGGGCTGTCCAATATGTGGGCAAATATTTTCAACAACTGTTGGTAATTATCATAACCCAAAAGTTGGTAAAAATATATATATATCCAACTGTTGTGTAAACCATTTGCTAAATTATTGGGCAAGGGCATTACCCAATGACCGTTGGGCAATAATTGCCCAAATGTTGTACAGGTTGACTATTGATCCAACGTTGGGTAAAACGTTGGGCATTTTTTTGCCCATTTTTTTTACCGAAGATGCCGTCGATAATTTTTACGAACAAATCGCCCGTCCGAACGTTAGGAAAGACTATAGTAGATTTAGGTACAAATACAATATTCTTTGGTTTATAAGACAAGACGGCAAGCAAATACGATTAACTAACACGAAACAAGGGGAGGGAGCAAAAATTTTAACAATATCTTCTATAAAAACCCTAGGCGGTAAAAGTGTCGTAGATGATATTCTTGCGGGAAAACAATTATCGAGAGAAGAAGAAGATGCGGTAGATAAAGTTTTAGAAGAGATGGCAAGACCGATATCGCCGGAGATTATTATCGATAAATCGGCTCTTAGCGCGGGAACGGGTCGAAAGTTACCGCCTACGCCGGAACTAATTTTAAAACAACATATGAGAAAATTTGAAAATGTACTAAGCGCCTCCCAAGAATCATTAAGAGTTATTTCGAGAGAAGAAGGAACCCAAACTGATTGGCTTCCGACGCGAGAGATTGATGCTTTAAATGAAATCTATCAAACGACTCAAGGCGAGCTAAATAGTAATTTAGCTAAAGAGCGAGCGGCTACCTCAGAAATCGCTGAAATTGATCAACAAATCGTTAATCTCGATCAAACAATCGCCGAAAATGAGGTAGGAGATGAAGACGCGAGGGATCAACTTGAAAAATATCGAGAAGAACCATAGACGGCGACGACGACAACTATTAGACAAAAAACGAGGTTATAGAGAAGCTATAAATCTGGTAAGTGATAAGCTTAGAAGTCAAACCAATAGATTAAAAGAAACGTGGAATAAAATTCGCACGGTCGACGATACGTTGGGTGAACAAATTTAAACTTTATTCAGAGAACAAGGCGTCACGATCGTCAGTCTATTAACGGCGGTTACTATGACGATCGCTTTACCCAAACCTACACCAACACCGCCGCCACCTGAACCGTCGCCCGAACCATCGCCCGAACCGAGTGGCGGCGGTGGTGGTGTAAAAGACTGGATACGAAAAAGATTAAAAGATCTAGCGAATCTGCTAAATAAACTCGGTGCGAAAGCTTTGGCTTCTTTACCGGCTATCATCGGCTCTGTCATAAGTTGGATATTTACGACAATTTCAAAAGTAGTCGGATGGAAGGCTGAACACCTGTGGCTAGCCTTGACCGGAGTGGGAGTTTTAATTTTAACTTGGATACAAACGCAACGTTAACTCAACATCTCGTAAATTAAAATACCTAATCCAGTAATAACTGCAAAACCAAAAATCAAAGCATTTTTTCATCTTGGTGAGTAGCGTCTTGCGCCGTGCTTACGATAGATGATGCAGTATCTACTATATCATTATTCGGTGATGTGTTGGATTGAATATCACCATCTTCATCATTCAATCCTAATGATAAATCTGGCGTTGCGACTAAAACGTTTTTATTGTAGAAATCGCTACCCTCGCTCGCTAGTTGAGTAGTATCTTTTAGCATAGCGCTAGCTAGTGATGTGGTTGTTGATGGAGGAACGGGCTCCGAATTCGTGTTTTCATTTAAACCGAGTTGTAAATCAGACGATGCGATTAAAATATTGTTGTTGTATCCAACTATAATACCTATTTGCTTATTCATATTGCTCGGAATGTTATATAAATTTTCTCCGAGAATAAAGTTTAATTGCGATCGGGCCTTTTGTGAAAGTGTTTGATATCGATCGATAGAAGCTGCTAAATCAACCGGAGAATCGATAAAAGCTTCAAGATTATTTATAAATTCTTTTTTTGCATCTCCACCGGTACCCGGTACGAGAATTCCACTTTTTGCTTGCGCTTGAGCTCCCAATATCGAGATAACGTACGTTCTTATAGAGTCGTTGATTCGTTCTATACCACTATCCGTAAAGCCTTGAGCTATTCCTAAACTCGAAGTTTTAGCTTGACTTTTTGCAACTTGAACTATTTGTTGCGTCAAAATTTGAAATATTAGGCTGAGCAGCTTGAGCAGTTTTAAGCATTTGTTGCGCTAAAAGTTTTTGGGTAGCAGTTAGAGATGGATCAGCTTGAGCAGCTTGAAGTATTTGTTGCGCAAATAAGTTTTGACTAAACTTATTAGATTGAACAGGGTTCAACTTTTGCTTGAGTTTGGTTGAGTATAAATTTAACCCAAGCGAGCTCGGTATTGGGAGATTGTATTCGACAACGTACGAGTAACCACTATCATTAACGCTATTAACTTTCTGAAGATTAACATTTTCAGAATCGAAATCCATCCTTTCTTGTTTTGATGAAAACACTGAACGAGGGAGGGTGGGGGTAGAAATGTTGAGGGGAGGGGGTAGTCGTGAGAAATGTTGAGGGCAGAGTACGCGTGAAATATTTCCCCACCCCTCAATGTGAACATTTTAAAAATCATCCTGATATACAGTGTGTCTCAAAAAAAATTGTATCTATAGATATCTATAGATCTATATATAGTAAAATCAGTGGTTACTTTCGGTACTTCAGGTTCAAAAACTGCATGGCATAACGTTGTGTATAATATTATATACATTCCTTGATTTTAATGTTTAAAAGCAATTCTTGAGGCAGAAGAATTTGACTTTGTTAATATTAAAGATTTTGAGTCTTAACAACACATATGTGAAAGGCAAGTCTAGAGCTTTCTAATTTGAGTGCGTAAATCCTTCTGAAAAGGGTGGTCGATGTATTTCCATTGGGCTTCTGATGATCGTTAGAGCAAGCACGTGCGAAGTGGGCGTGGTTTATGTTGGAATGACGTCACGCTTTAATAATGTTAGCATCACTTGAAATATTTATATCTATGTGTTTGCAAAATTTGTTTGTACCGGATCAAAATTTAACGAGCCGTTCTACGTTGCCGGCGCCACACCGCGGCGTGCCGGTTCCACACCGCGGCGTCCCGGTTCCGATAAAAAGGGGAACATATGAGTTTTAAATCCTAAAATGTCAATCTTTTGTGCTCTAATAGAGCAATTATCCACACAGAGGCAATTAGGCTACCTTTGTCCCAATGCCCAAAATTGAAAACTTGGTCCCATCGTCAATTTGACCTCTCTTGGAAAAGTACTCATAACTCTGTCAAAAATTATCAGATTTGGACGTTTGATGTCTCATTTTAAAGTGGAAAGTGTATCTTTCAAACCATACCTATATTATCTATGCTGGTTACTTATTCTACGTCTGGCATTCCGTTAAATTTTGTTTGCATTTTTTTTTTAGACACACTGTATATCAGGATGATTTTTTAAATGTTCACATTGAGGGGTGGGGAAATATTTCACGCGTACTCTGCCCTCAACATTTCTCACGACTACCCCCTCCTCTCAACATTTCTCACGACTACCCCCTCCCCTCAACATTTCTACCCCCACCCTCCCCTCGTTCAGTGTTTTGACCGAGGTGTTCAACTTTTGGCAATTGGGAAATTGTAGGCGCACTCCCATTTAGTTTGTGTGTGCTAAGCATCCCATTCCATATAATTGCCTTTTAATGATTGCACAATTTTTTCCGGTACATTTGTGTTTGTTTGGTCGGTAAAGTTGACCGAATAGTTTGTTTGTTCCCCCCCCCCCCTCCCTTTGCAAACTCTAAAAATACTGCACTGGCAAGTCGAAATATAATCACCGTATTGACACAAGACGTAAATGATTACGAAGGTATGTAAAATGACTATATTAAATATGTATTAAACCTGTTGTATAAGGGACAACAAATGAAGTGTTGGCGAGTCATGATTGTAACACTTGTAGCGCTATTGGTATTATGCATGCAACTGCACCCATAGCCCGATCATGGTTATCAGGTATATAATTAAGTAAGACTAATTGCGGTGACACCATGTGGAATCTCAATTGAGTAGTAATTAGTTCTGAAAAGAACTGGAGGTACAACTCGACGTTTCGATCGGTATGCTCTGATCGTCCTCAGGAGGACGATCAGAGGACGATCCTGAGGACGATCAGAGCATACTGATCGAAACGTCGAGTTGTACCTCCAGTTCTTTTCAGAACTAATTACTACTCAATTGAGATTCCACATGGTGTCACCGCAATTAGTCTTACTTATCATCCTCACCATGCAAAGCTACAAGTTTTACCTAGGTATATAATTATTGTATCAGAAAGTTTATTTATAGAGAACTCTCAGCTTTATCCATGTATTACTGCTCTGTACGTGTATCCTTACGCCACAAGTCTTCACCCACCCTAGAAAACTAGCGCGGGAAACCTTGGTAAAAGTAGCACACCGTTCCATTCCCCTCGGTACACTTTGGACGGGTTTTCTGGGCAGGACATGGGTACAGGTTGCTTTCTATGGCTTTTCCCGGCCGATTTCTGGCACATTACGGAGAAGCCAGTATGCCAAAATATCAGCATTCTATTTGGTCATTGCATTGAATGAAAGTGTTCCAACTCTTTAATGTGGTGATTGACAATAGTAAGAGGCCAACGCCCGGACACTTTTTTTTCAGATCGTAATGACATTCCATCTGCGCAGTGAGCAATCAAGGACAATACACATACCTTGTAACAAGACAATGAGACATTTGTTTTTACGAATAGCAGGCCGGAGCGGTACCTTTATTTGGACACCTCGACCCAAATTATAACGACAGGTTGATGTTCTTAGACTTGTTATACAGATACACAATGTTCTTTACGAAAAAATGCTGTCATCTTTATTTTGGGGATAACACCACTGACCTTGCTGTAAAAACAGACATAAACGGTGAGACAGCCGTGCAGTAGAGGTGTAAATAAAACACGCTCTGTCTATTTTTAGCTTACAAATCCTGTCAACAATCAGAACAAAGTATTAAGTCGCTAAGTACGCCGAAAATATTGCACTGTCGCTGCCGCACCCTGGACTCAGATGGGAATCTCCCCGCAAATTTCTTTATTTTTGATGTGGAATCATAACTGACTCGACTTTATAAAGGGACATTATCTTCATAATCAACAGGGCATGGAATCTGATTGCTAGTTTCAGTTACTGAAAATAATACCCCACGAGTTAAGGTCTTATTATCGTTTCGCTGCATAGGCCCTAAATGAGCCAGTCATTTTCAGTCATTGTGTTCATCTTAAACTAGGACGCCGATTCCAAGCCCTGTTGAAAGTCTGCTCTAATCGTGACGATACTGTTCCTTTAATGTCTTACATAACATGGGTAGACCAATTATTACCAAAATTAATCATTTAGATTTGATGTGAAATGTCATAATTATGAAAGTAACATATTTTCTCCTGTATCGGACCCCCATCTCAATATGGAACGCTACAGCTGCCTTCGGTGCCCATATCGCTTCATTCGGCCGATTCACCATTTCATTCGGCCGATTCACCATTTCATTCTGCTATATCACCATTTCATTCGGCTACTCATCATTTCATTTGCCCAATCATCATTTCATTCGGCTAGTCGTCATTTCATTCGGCCATTCACCATTTCATTTGCCCAATCATCATTTCATTCGGCTAGTCTTCATTTCATTCGGCTATTCACCATTTGCCCAATCATCATTTCATTCGGCTAGTCTTCATTTCGTTTGGCTTTTCATCATTTCATTCGGCTAGTCATCATTTCATTCGGCTATTCACCATTTCATTTGCCACAAAGACCAAGCCAGCCGCGGATTCAGCCGCGGATTCAACCGCGGATTCAGCTGCAGTTTTCTCACGGATTTAACCGGATCGGGTCAGTTTAAAACTGGATAGATGTAAATTTAAAACCCACGATCAGGTTGGTCCAGTGCGTGTGAATACTGCACTCAATACGGTACGTTTCCACGGCCGGGCGCGCAGGCGAAATGAAATGATGATTGCGCCCAGCCTCTGTCGTGTTAAAAGCGTAATCTTATAACGCCAAAACCACGTATAAGTTAAATGTCATCTTTATAATTCATTAACAAAATTAACAAAATTAACATTAAAGGCACAAATTGTTTTAACTTTTGACGAGTTGGTCATAATTAAAGTGACGCTAGAATATGTACCATTATCGCCGGTATATGCCGTGTATAGTTACACAATGCAGAGTATTTGTGACCAACTCATCAAAAGTTAAAACAATTTGTGCCCCCTATAATGTTAATTTTTGTTAACGAATTATGGAGATGACATTTCACCCAGGGCGTATCGTGGTTTTGGCGTTATAAGATTACGCTTTTAACGACAGAGGCTGGGCGCAATCATCATTTCATTTCGCCTGCGCCCGGCCGTGTGGAAACGTACCGTATTGAGTGCAGTATTCACACGCACTGGACCAACCTGATCGTGGTTTTAAATTTACATCTATCCAGTTTTAAACCGACCCGATCCGGTTAAATCCGTGAGAAAACCTGCAGCTGAATCCGGTTGAATCCGCGGCTAGCTTGATCTTGGTGGCAAATGAAATGGTGAATAGCCGAATGAAATGATGACTAGCCGAATGAAATGATGAAAAGCCAAACGAAATGAAGACTAGCTGAATGAAATGATGATTGGGCAAATGAAATGGGTGAATAGCCGAATGAAATGAAGACTAGCCGAATGAAATGATGATTGGGCAAATGAAATGGTGAATGGCCGAATGAAATGACGACTAGCCGAATGAAATGACGAAAAGGCGAACGAAATGAAGACTAGCCGAATGAAATGATGATTGGGCAAATGAAATGATGAGTAGCCGAATGAAATGGTGATATAGCAGAATGAAATGGTGAATCGGCCGAATGAAATGGTGAATCGGCCGAATGAAGCGATATGGGCACCGAAGGCAGCTGTAGCGTTCCATATTGAGATGGGCGGTCGTTCATCTCTTCTGAACTTAAACGTAGGGGCCGTCACATCCTTACATGCCGACTCCCACAAAGGAATAATTATAAGAATAATTCTATCACACATAAGGCATTTTGGGTTTTTCTGTTGGCCTGCTCAATATGTTGGCGAAAATAAGAATTCAGTAACCCCTTTCCCCATCCTTGATAATTTCTCTCCAGTTTCAAAACATTTGAAAACTTGGTCACGCACCTTTATAAAAAATAAAGCGCGACAAGACTGCCTCCTATCATGGAGGAAGGAACAATTTCACTTCCTCCATGCTCCTACCTCCATCTTACCTACTTCTTCGCAAGAAATCCCCACAAAGATTTGTGACGGAATTGAAAAATATTGCAGAACAAATGTCAGTGTATTTATAGGGGTTTCATTGGAGACAGGACTGTGAAATATATAGGCCTAATGGCCCTGTCACACTGTTGCGTATGAGAGAAACGTAAGAGATGCGTAATATAATTCATAATATAATTTTCATACGCACAAAAAGCCCTTTGAAAATACAGAATTGTGCGTATACTTACCGTATTGAACCTATGAGTAGCGTATGGCAAGCGTATTGACAGCGTATGACCAGCGTATGGCCAGCGTTCTCTGCGTATGGCTACCGTATGAGTATCGTATGAGTATCGTATGAACTGCGCATGCCCAGCGTACCGCCTATCACGTGACAAAGTGCCTATATAATCGGCGGCCTTTCCACAACGTATGGCAACTTATGTCCAGCGTACTCGACCTATGAGTAACGTACCTATATCGTACCTCTAGCGTATTCACCGTATGCCTAGCGTATGCTTAGCGTATTAACCATACGTCCGCATACGCACAAAAATTTTAAGCATGCTTAAAAAAAAAATTCTGCCTCAGCGTATGCCACCGTGCTTGAAACGTATACAACCTATGCTTAACGTACCCTAGCGTATGTCAGCAGCAGATACCAGCGTATACCAGCGTATGAGTGATAATTTCATACGCTGGCATACGCTAGTACGATACGCAACAGTGTGACAGGGCCATTACCAAGCATTATAATGTATGGTTGTGGTCCTTTTCAATCACACAGTCAACGTTAGTGGGGCGAAAATACACACTACACTCAGTGATAGGGTGATTTTCTATCAAAATATAAATTGCAGGATCCACCTTTGCGCTATCAAACAAATCAAACAAAAAAGAATAAGACAATCCATGGACGTGAATATTCATTTAAATTCACTTTATTTTCAAGTAAATACGATTTCCAAACAATATTAGATTAAGAGAACTGTGCATTTATTTGGTAACATGACTGTAAATGGATCATTCCACCAGGTTGCGGCAAGCTTTGTAACATGGTGTCCTTGTTGCGTAGCTGGATGTACCATTCATTATCCTTATTATGTGTGCACATTCTCAGTTGTTCTTCAGATTAGAATGAAATCAATCTCTGTGCCTTGAATAGGAAGTTCAATAATGTTAATTAGAGTCATTATAAATGATAATAAATGTTACATTTACCTACACCTCACAAGCTGGACATGCTTGACCCAACCTGGTTGAGTGACCCAAATGCATCCATACATTTTAGGAATGAATAACACCGCAGAAACAGTGATATTTAAACAAACACTAGTGGTGTATAGTATTGGGCAACACGCTTAATATAAACACCATGACAAAAATAAAGTTGACATGACTGGTGTTATTTAAACACCGCAGTTTTATGAAGGGAAGATAGATTTACAGAAACCAACATGTGAAAGTTACAGCGCATTTCAATGTGTCATTAGCTAGAAATAGTGAAAATGCATTCAGATATTTTTGTCTGGCTCTTCTCAGAACCAAACTTCTTCAAATCATATTTATGGGTTGTGTATAAACCCCAGGAAATGAAGAAAAATACACAATCATTCCAGGACTTATGATAATCCAACTCTTCAGTTTTTTTCTCTTTCAAAACAACTCTAACCTTTAAAATGAATTAACTTATGGAATTTCTTTATATTTTTTGCAAAACATAAAAATAGATAAAATAAAATAATTGTTTTTAAATTGTTACCATACGTAACTTACATCTTACAATAATACATTCACAGTTAAGCGGTGTTTTAACCAACGATAACTGCTAACGAGGAAATTCTGGTGCATTCTTAAACAAAACAAATCTGAAAAATCCCAAATCGCCAGCACTCCCATTATACCACCATTGCAATTACACTTCATTCATCACACACATTATAACATCCAATCATACATTCATTCATCTATAGAGGAAGGATACAGACTCCATTCTCTATGATTCATCTCATATCATTCGTGCCCTCGCAACCATGTTACCACCATTCAAACTCGCGTATTTACTCGCCAAACTTATTAAAGATTTTCCCTGTGATTGTCAAACAGCGATTTTTGTAAATTTTACATAATAATTCCTTATTTTTCTCTAACATGAAAGCACCAATTTCTCACGCTGATTGATATGCCTACGACCTTGACTCCAAGAAAGTTCTTAGATAATAGTTGGTTACGTAACAATTGAAAGATCTGGTATTATAATTAACACAATAACCTCCTTAAAATGTGCATACATTGTTTTTAATTTAATTTTATTAAATGAAATGTACAAATATATCTTAAAAAGAAAAGACATAAGTAAA
>CM055820.1:21310281-21338917 GCA_029582265.1 Zoroaster sp. YZ-2022
TTTAAAATTTGTTTCAAATATAAAATTCCTAAAACTTTTTTGAACACTCGAATTTGGTTGCTCCCTTCGCCCATGCTTCCCAAAAAACAACCATCGTTGGGGGGGGGGGGGGGGGGGGGGGGGGGGGGGGGGGGGGGGGGGGGGGGGGGGGGGGGGGGGGGGGGGGGGGTTTTTTTTTTTTTTTTTTTTTTTTTTTTTTTTTTTTTTTTTTTTTTTTTTTTTTTTTTTTTTTTTTTTTTTTTTTTTTTTTTTTTTTTTTTTTTTTTTTTTTTTTTTTCAAATTTCTATGGTTGGGAATAACTTTTAAAGTTTTCAAGGGAGGCCGATAATTTTATATCTAAATTAAAGCTTAGATTATCAACTTTTTGAAAAACACCATACTTTTGAATTTGGATAATGTCATCATACCTTAAACGGCCTCCATGGACACTTACCCCCTTGTAAAATACGGTTAACTTGCATGCGGTTTCACCGCAAACAATACAACACTATACAGTGTTACAAAAAAACATTTCTAGGGTTAGGAATAACTTTTTAAGTTTTCAATGGATGCCGATAAAATTGATACCTAAATTAAAGCTTAGATTCTCCCCTTTTGGAAAAACACCATACTTTTGAATTTGGATAATGTCATCATACCTTAAACGGCCTCCATGGACACTTACCCCCTTGTAAAATACGGTTAACTTGCATGCGGTTTCACCGCAAACAATACAGCACTATACAGTGTTACAAAAAAAACATTTCTATGGTTGGGAATAACTTTTAAAGTTTTCAAGGGATGCCGATAAAATTGATACCTAAATTAAAGCTTAGATTCCCCCATTTGGAAAAACACCATACTTTTGAATTTGGATAATGTCATCATACCTTAAACGGCCTCCATGGACACTTACCCCCTGTAAAATACGGTTAACTTGCATGCGGTTTCACCGCAAACAATACAGCACTATACAATGTTACAAAAATAACATTTCTAGGGTTGGGACTAACTTTTAAAGTTTTCAAGGGATGCCGATAAAATTGATACCTAAATTAAAGCTTAGATTCACCCCTTTTGGAAAAACACCATACTTTTAAATTTGGATAATGTCATCATACCTTAAACGGCCTCCATGGACACTTACCCCCTGTAAAATACGGTTAACTTGCATGCGGTTTCACCGCAAACAATACAGCACTATACAGTGTTACAAAAAAAAACATTTCTATGGTTAGGAATAACTTTTAAAGTTTTCAAGGGATGCATATAAAATTGAAACCTAAATTAAAGCTTAGGATTCTCCCTTTGGAAAAACACATAACTTTTGAATTTGGATAATGTCATCATACCTTAAACGGCCTCCATGGACACTTACCCCCCTGTAAAATACGGTTAACTTGCATGCGGTTTCACCGCAAACAATACAGCACTATACAATGTTACACAAATAAATTCTAGGGTTGGGACTAACTTTTAAAGTTTTCAAGGGATGCCGATAAAATTGATACCTAAATTAGAGCTTAGATTCTCCCCTTTCGGAAAAACACCATACTTTTGAATTTGGATAATGTCATCATACCTTAAACGGCCTCCATGGACACTTACCCCCTGTAAAATACGGTTAACTTGCATGCGGTTTCACCGCAAACAATACAGCACTATACAATGTTACAAAAAAATAACATTTCTATGGTTGGGAATAACTTTTAAAGTTTTCAAGGGATGGCCGATAAAATTGATACCTAAATTAAAGCTTAGATTCTCCCCTTTCGGAAAAACACCATACTTTTGAATTTGGATAATGTCATCATACCTTAAACGGCCTCCATGGACACTTACCCCCTGTAAAATACGGTTAACTTGCATGCGGTTTCACCGCAAACAATACAGCACTATACAGTGTTACAAAAAAAACATTTCTATGGTTAGGAATAACTTTTAAAGTTTTCAAGGGATGCCGATAAAATTGATACCTAAATTAGAGCTTAGATTCTCGCCTTTCGGAAAAACACCATACTTTTGAATTTGGATAATGTCATCATACCTTAAACGGCCTCCATGGACACTTACCCCCCTGTAAAATACGGTTAACTTGCATGCGGTTTCACCGCAAACAATACAGCACTATACAGTGTTACAAAAAAAAACATTTCTATGGTTAGGAATAACTTTTAAAGTTTTCAAGGGATGCCGATAAAATTGATACCTAAATTAAAGCTTAGGTTCTCCCCTTTCAGAAAAACACAAAACTTTTGAATTTGGATAATGTCATCATACCTTAAACGGCCTCCATGGACACTTACCCCCTGTAAAATACGGTTAACTTGCATGCGGTTTCACCGCAAACAATACAGCACTATACAGTGTTACAAAAAAAACATTTCTATGGTTAGGAATAACTTTTAAAGTTTTCAAGGGATGCCGATAAAATTTATATCTAAATTAAAGCTTAGGTTCTCCCCTTTCGGAAAAACACCATACTTTTGAATTGGGATAATGTCATCATACCTTAAACGGCCTCCATGGACACTTAGCCCCCTGTAAAATCCGGTCAACTTGCATGCCGTTTCACCGCAAACAATACAGCACTATACAATGTTACAAAAAAAAACATTTCTAGGGTTGGGAATAACTTTTAAAGTTTTCAAGGGATGCCGATAAAATTGATACCTAAATTAAAGCTTAGATTCTCCCCTTTCGGAAAAACACCATACTTTTGAATTTGGATAATGTCATCATACCTTAAACGGCCTCCATGGACACTTACCCCCCTGTAAAATACGGTTAACTTGCATGCGGTTTCACCGCAAACAATACAGCACTATACAGTGTTACAAAAAAACATTTCTATGGTTAGGAATAACTTTTAAAGTTTTCAAGGGATGCCGATAAATTTATATCTAAATTAAAGCTTAGATTCTCCCCTTTTGGAAAAACACCATACTTTTGAATTTGGATAATGTCATCATACCTTAAACGGCCTCCATGGACACTTACCCCCTGTAAAATACGGTTAACTTGCATGCGGTTTCACCGCAAACAATACAGCACTATACAGTGTTACAACAAAAAACATTTCTATGGTTAGGAATAACTTTTAAAGTTTTCAAGGGATGCCGATAAAATTGATACCTAAATTAAAGCTTAGATTCTCCCCTTTTGGAAAAACACCATACTTTTGAATTTGGATAATGTCATCATACCTTAAACGGCCTCCATGGACACTTACCCCCCTGTAAAATACGGTCAACTTGCATGCGGTTTCACCGCAAACAATACAGCACTATACAGTGTTACAAAAAAAACATTTCTATGGTTAGGAATAACTTTTAAAGTTTTTAAGGGAGGCCGATAAATTTATATCTAAATTAAAGCTTAGGTTCTCCCCTTTCAGAAAAACACAAAAATTTTGAATTTGGATAATGTCTTCATACCTTAAACGGCCTCCATGGACACTTAGCCCCCTGTAAAATACGGTTAACTTGCATGCGGTTTCACCGCAAACAATACAGCACTATACAATCTTACAAAAAAAACATTTCTAGGGTTGGGAATAACTTTTAAAGTTTTCAAGGGATGCCGATAAAATTGATACCTAAATTAAAGCTTAGGTTCTCCCCTTTCAGAAAAACACCATACTTTTGAATTTGGATAATGTCATCATACCTTAAACGGCCTCCATGGACACTTACCCCCCTGTAAAATACGGTTAACTTGCATGCGGTTTCACCGCAAACAATACAGCACTATACAGTGTTACAACAAAAAACATTTCTATGGTTAGGAATAACTTTTAAAGTTTTCAAGGGATGCCGATAAAATTGATACCTAAATTAAAGCTTAGATTCCCCCTTTCGGAAAAACACCATACTTTTGAATTTGGATAATGTCATCATACCTTAAACGGCCTCCATGGACACTTACCCCCTGTAAAATACGGTTAACTTGCATGCGGTTTCACCGCAAACAATACAGCACTATACAGTGTTACAAAAAAAACATTTCTATGGTTAGGAATAACTTTTAAAGTTTTCAAGGGATGCCGATAAATTTATATCTAAATTAAAGCTTAGATTCTCCCCTTTTGGAAAACACCATACTTTTGAATTTGGATAATGTCTTCATACCTTAAACGGCCTCCATGGACACTTAGCCCCCTGTAAAATACGGTTAACTTGCATGCGGTTTCACCGCAAACAATACAGCACTATACAGTGTTACAACAAAAAACATTTCTATGGTTAGGAATAACTTTTAAAGTTTTCAAGGGATGCCGATAAAATTGATACCTAAATTAAAGCTTAGATTCTCCCCTTTCGGAAAAACACCATACTTTTGAATTGGGATAATGTCATCATACCTTAAACGGCCTCCATGGACACTTAGCCCCCTGTAAAATCCGGTCAACTTGCATGCCGTTTCACCGCAAACAATACAGCACTATACAATGTTACACAAATAAATTCTAGGGTTGGGACTAACTTTTAAAGTTTTCAAGGGATGCCGATAAAATTGATACCTAAATTAGAGCTTAGATTCTCCCCTTTCGGAAAAACACCATACTTTTGAATTTGGATAATGTCATCATACCTTAAACGGCCTCCATGGACACTTACCCCCCTGTAAAATACGGTTAACTTGCATGCGGTTTCACCGCAAACAATACAGCACTATACAGTGTTACAAAAAACATTTCTATGGTTAGGAATAACCTTTAAGTTTTCAAGGGATGCCGATAAAATTATTACCTAAATTAAAGCTTAGATTCTCCCCTTTCGGAAAAACACCATACTTTTGAATTTGGATAATGTCATCATACCTTAAACGGCCTCCATGGACACTTAGCCCCCTGTAAAATCCGGTTAACTTGCATGCCGTTTCACCGCAAACAATACAGCACTATACAGTGTTACCAAAAAAAACATTTCTATGGTTAGGAATAACTTTTAAAGTTTTCAAGGGATGCCGATAAAATTGATACCTAAATTAAAGCTTAGATTCTCCCCTTTTGGAAAAACACCATACTTTTGAATTTGGATAATGTCATCATACCTTAAACGGCCTCCATGGACACTTACCCCCTGTAAAATACGGTTAACTTGCATGCGGTTTCACCGCAAACAATACAGCACTATACAGTGTTACAAAAAAAACATTTCTATGGTTAGGAATAACTTTTAAAGTTTTCAAGGGATGCCGATAAAATTGATACCTAAATTAAAGCTTAGATTCTCGAGTTTTGGAAAAACACCATACTTTTGAATTGGGATAATGTCATCATACCATAAACGGCCTCCATGGACACTTAGCCCCCTGTAAACCCGGTTAACTTGCATGCGGTTTCACCGCAAACAATACAGCACTATACAGTGTTACAAAAAAAACATTTCTATGGTTGGGAATAACTTTTAAAGTTTTCAAGGGATGCCGATAATTTTATATCTAAATTAAAGCTTAGATTCTCCCTTTTTGGAAAAACACCATACTTTTGAATTTGGATAATGTCATCATACCTTAAACGGCCTCCATGGACACTTACCCCCCTGTAAAATACGGTTAACTTGCATGCGGTTTCACCGCAAACAATACAGCACTATACAGTGTTACAACAAAAAACATTTCTATGGTTAGGAATAACTTTTAAAGTTTTCAAGGGATGCCGATAAAATTGATACCTAAATTAAAGCTTAGATTCCCCCCTTTCGGAAAAACACCATACTTTTGAATTTGGATAATGTCACCATACCTTAAACGGCCTCCATGGACACTTACCCCCCTGTAAAATACGGTTAACTTGCATGCGGTTTCACCGCAAACAATACAGCACTATACAGTGTTACAAAAAAAACATTTCTATGGTTAGGAATAACTTTTAAAGTTTTCAAGGGATGCCGATAAAATTGATACCTAAATTAAAGCTTAGATTCCCCCCTTTCGGAAAAACACCATACTTTTGAATTTGGATAATGTCATCATACCTTAAACGGCCTCCATGGACACTTACCCCCCTGTAAAATACGGTTAACTTGCATGCGGTTTCACCGCAAACAATACAGCACTATACAGTGTTACAAAAAAAAACATTTCTATGGTTAGGAATAACTTTTAAAGTTTTCAAGGGATGCCGATAAAATTGATACCTAAATTAAAGCTTAGATTCTCCCCTTTTGGAAAAACACCATACTTTTGAATTTGGATAATGTCATCATACCTTAAACGGCCTCCATGGACACTTACCCCCTGTAAAATACGGTTAACTTGCATGCGGTTTCACCGCAAACAATACAGCACTATACAGTGTTACAAAAAAAACATTTCTATGGTTAGGGAATAACTTTTAAAGTTTTCAAGGGATGCCGATAAAATTGATACCTAAATTAAAGCTTAGATTCCCCCCTTTCGGAAAAACACCATACTTTTGAATTTGGATAATGTCAGCATACCTTAAACGGCCTCCATGGACACTTACCCCCTGTAAAATACGGTTAACTTGCATGCGGTTTCACCGCAAACAATACAGCACTATACAGTGTTACAAAAAAAAAACATTTCTATGGTTAGGAATAACTTTTAAAGTTTTCAAGGGATGCCGATAAAATTGATACCTAAATTAAAGCTTAGATTCCCCCTTTTCGGAAAAAACACCATACTTTTGAATTTGGATAATGTCATCATACCTTAAACGGCCTCCATGGACACTTACCCCCTGTAAAATACGGTTAACTTGCATGCGGTTTCACCGCAAACAATACAGCACTATACAGTGTTAGAAACAAAAACATTTCTATGGTTAGGAATAACTTTTAAAGTTTTCAAGGGATGCCAATAAAATTGATACCTAAATTAAAGCTTAGATTCTCCCTTTCAGAAAAACACCAAACTTTTGAATTTGGATAATGTCATCATACCTTAAACGGCCTCCATGGACACTTACCCCCTGTAAAATACGGTTAACTTGCATGCGGTTTCACCGCAAACAATACAGCACTATACAATGTTACAAAAAAAAACATTTCTATGGTTAGGAATAACTTTTAAAGTTTTCAAGGGATGCCGATAAAATTGATACCTAAATTAAAGCTTAGATTCCCCCTTTCGGAAAAACACCATACTTTTGAATTTGGATAATGTCACCATACCTTAAACGGCCTCCATGGACACTTACCCCCCTGTAAAATACGGTTAACTTGCATGCGGTTTCACCGCAAACAATACAGCACTATACAGTGTTACAAAAAAAACATTTCTATGGTTAGGAATAACTTTTAAAGTTTTCAAGGGATGCCGATAAAATTGATACCTAAATTAAAGCTTAGATTCTCCCCTTTTGGAAAAACACCATACTTTTGAATTTGGATAATGTCATCATACCTTAAACGGCCTCCATGGACACTTACCCCCTGTAAAATACGGTTAACTTGCATGCGGTTTCACCGCAAACAATACAGCACTATACAGTGTTACAAAAAAAACATTTCTATGGTTAGGAATAACTTTTAAAGTTTTCAAGGGATGCCGATAAAATTGATACCTAAATTAAAGCTTAGATTCCCCCTTTCGGAAAAACACCATACTTTTGAATTTGGATAATGTCATCATACCTTAAACGGCCTCCATGGACACTTACCCCCCTGTAAAATACGGTTAACTTGCATGCGGTTTCACCGCAAACAATACAGCACTATACAGTGTTACAAAAAAAACATTTCTATGGTTAGGAATAACTTTTAAAGTTTTCAAGGGATGCCGATAAAATTGATACCTAAATTAAAGCTTAGATTCTCCCCTTTCGGAAAAACACCATACTTTTGAATTTGGATAATGTCATCATACCTTAAACGGCCTCCATGGACACTTACCCCCTGTAAAATACGGTTAACTTGCATGCGGTTTCACCGCAAACAATACAGCACTATACAGTGTTACAAAAAAAACATTTCTATGGTTAGGAATAACTTTTAAAGTTTTTAAGGGAGGCCGATAAAATTGATGCCTAAATTAAAGCTTAGATTCTCCCCTTTCGGAAAAACACCATACTTTTGAATTTGGATAATGTCATCATACCTTAAACGGCCTCCATGGACACTTACCTCCCTGTAAAATACGGTTAACTTGCATGCGGTTTCACCGCAAACAATACAGCACTATACAGTGTTACAAAAAAAACCATTTCTATGGTTAGGAATAACTTTTAAAGTTTTCAAGGGATGCCAATAAAATTGATACCTAAATTAAAGCTTAGATTCTACCCTATTGGAAAAACACCATACTATTTAATTTGGATAATGTCATCACCTTAAACGGCCTCCATGGACACTTACCCCCTGTAAAATACGGTTAACTTGCATGCGGTTTCACCGCAAACAATACAGCACTATACAGTGTTACAAAAAAACATTTCTATGGTTAGGAATAACTTTTAAAGTTTTCAAGGGATGCCGATAAAATTGATACCTAAATTAAAGCTTAGATTCTCCCCTTTCGGAAAAACACCATACTTTTGAATTTGGATAATGTCATCATACCTTAAACGGCCTCCATGGACACTTACCCCCTGTAAAATACGGTTAACTTGCATGCGGTTTCACCGCAAACAATACAGCACTATACAGTGTTACAAAAAAAACATTTCTATGGTTAGGAATAACTTTTAAAGTTTTTAAGGGATGCCGATAAATTTATATCTAAATTAAAGCTTAGGTTCTCCCCTTTCGGAAAAACACCATACTTTTGAATTTGGATAATGCCACCATACCTTAAACGGCCTCCATGGACACTTACCCCCCTGTAAAATACGGTTAACTTGCATGCGGTTTCACCGCAAACAATACAGCACTATACAGTGTTACAACAAAAAACATTTCTATGGTTAGGAATAACTTTTAAAGTTTTCAAGGGATGCCGATAAAATTGATACCTAAATTAAAGCTTAGATTCTCCCCTTTTGGAAAAACACCATACTTTTGAATTTGGATAATGTCACCATACCTTAAACGGCCTCCATGGACACTTACCCCCTGTAAAATACGGTTAACTTGCATGCGGTTTCACCGCAAACAATACAGCACTATACAGTGTTACAAAAAAAACATTTCTATGGTTAGGAATAACTTTTAAAGTTTTCAAGGGATGCCGATAAAATTGATACCTAAATTAAAGCTTAGATTCTCCCCTTTCGGAAAAACACCATACTTTTGAATTTGGATAATGTCATCATACCTTAAACGGCCTCCATGGACACTTACCCCCTGTAAAATACGGTTAACTTGCATGCGGTTTCACCGCAAACAATACAGCACTATACAGTGTTACAAAAAACATTTCTATGGTTAGGAATAACTTTTAAAGTTTTCAAGGGATGCCGATAAAATTGATACCTAAATTAAAGCTTAGATTCCCCCTTTCTGAAAAACACCATACTTTTGAATTTGGATAATGTCATCATACCTTAAACGGCCTCCATGGACACTTACCCCCTGTAAAATACGGTTAACTTGCATGCGGTTTCACCGCAAACAATACAGCACTATACAGTGTTACAAAAAAAACATTTCTATGGTTAGGAATAACTTTTAAAGTTTTCAAGGGATGCCGATAAAATTGATACCTAAATTAAAGCTTAGATTCTCCCCTTTTGGAAAAACACCATACTTTTGAATTTGGATAATGTCATCATACCTTAAACGGCCTCCATGGACACTTACCCCCTGTAAAATACGGTTAACTTGCATGCGGTTTCACCGCAAACAATACAGCACTATACAGTGTTACAAAAAAACATTTCTATGGTTAGGAATAACTTTTAAAGTTTTTAAGGGAGGCCGATAAATTTATATCTAAATTAAAGCTTAGGTTCTCCCCTTTCAGAAAAACACAAAACTTTTGAATTTGGATAATGTCATCATACCTTAAACGGCCTCCATGGACACTTACCCCCCTGTAAAATACGGTTAACTTGCATGCGGTTTCACCGCAAACAATACAGCACTATACAATGTTACACAAATAAATTCTAGGGTTGGGACTAACTTTTAAAGTTTTCAAGGGATGCCGATAAATTTATATCTAAATTAAAGCTTAGATTCTCCCCTTTCGGAAAAACACCATACTTTTGAATTTGGATAATGTCATCATACCTTAAACGGCCTCCATGGACACTTACCCCCCTGTAAAATACGGTTAACTTGCATGCGGTTTCACCGCAAACAATACAGCACTATACAGTGTTACAAAAAACATTTCTATGGTTAGGAATAACTTTTAAAGTTTTCAAGGGATGCCGATAAAATTGATACCTAAATTAAAGCTTAGATTCTCCCCTTTTGGAAAAACACCATACTTTTGAATTGGGATAATGTCATCATACCTTAAACGGCCTCCATGGACACTTAGCCCCCTGTAAAATACGGTTAACTTGCATGCGGTTTCACCGCAAACAATACAGCACTATACAGTGTTACAAAAAAACATTTCTATGGTTAGGAATAACTTTTAAAGTTTTCAAGGGATGCCGATAAAATTGATACCTAAATTAAAGCTTAGATTCTCCCCTTTCGGAAAAACACCATACTTTTGAATTTGGATAATGTCATCATACCTTAAACGGCCTCCATGGACGGCCCCCCTGTAAAATACGGTTAACTTGCATGCGGTTTCACCGCAAACAATACAGCACTATACAGTGTTACAAAAAAAACATTTCTATGGTTAGGAATAACTTTTAAAGTTTTCAAGGGATGCCGATAAAATTGATACCTAAATTAAAGCTTAGATTCTCCCCTTTTGGAAAAACACCATACTTTTGAATTTGGATAATGTCATCATACCTTAAACGGCCTCCATGGACACTTACCCCCTGTAAAATACGGTTAACTTGCATGCGGTTTCACCGCAAACAATACAGCACTATACAGTGTTACAAAAAAACATTTCTATGGTTAGGAATAACTTTTAAAGTTTTCAAGGGATGCCGATAAAATTGATACCTAAATTAAAGCTTAGATTCTCCCCTTTTGGAAAAACACCATACTTTTGAATTTGGATAATGTCATCATACCTTAAACGGCCTCCATGGACACTTACCCCCTGTAAAATACGGTTAACTTGCATGCGGTTTCACCGCAAACAATACAGCACTATACAGTGTTACAAAAAAAACATTTCTATGGTTAGGAATAACTTTTAAAGTTTTCAAGGGATGCCGATAAATTTATATCTAAATTAAAGCTTAGGTTCTCCCCTTTCAGAAAAACACCATACTTTTGAATTTGGATAATGTCATCATACCTTAAACGGCCTCCATGGACACTTACCCCCTGTAAAATACGGTTAACTTGCATGCGGTTTCACCGCAAACAATACAGCACTATACAATGTTACAAAAAAAAACATTTCTAGGGTTGGGAATAACTTTTAAAGTTTTCAAGGGATGCCGATAAAATTGATACCTAAATTAAAGCTTAGATTCCCCCTTTCGGAAAAACACCATACTTTTGAATTTGGATAATGTCATCATACCTTAAACGGCCTCCATGGACACTTACCCCCTGTAAAATACGGTTAACTTGCATGCGGTTTCACCGCAAACAATACAGCACTATACAGTGTTACAAAAAAACATTTCTATGGTTAGGAATAACTTTTAAAGTTTTCAAGGGATGCCGATAAAATTGATACCTAAATTAAAGCTTAGATTCTCCCCTTTTGGAAAAACACCATACTTTTGAATTTGGATAATGTCATCATACCTTAAACGGCCTCCATGGACACTTACCCCCTGTAAAATACGGTTAACTTGCATGCGGTTTCACCGCAAACAATACAGCACTATACAGTGTTACAAAAAAAAAACATTTCTATGGTTAGGAATAACTTTTAAAGTTTTCAAGGGATGCCGATAAAATTGATACCTAAATTAAAGCTTAGGTTCTCCCCTTTCAGAAAAACACAAAAATTTTGAATTTGGATAATGTCTTCATACCTTAAACGGCCTCCATGGACACTTAGCCCCCTGTAAAATACGGTTAACTTGCATGCGGTTTCACCGCAAACAATACAGCACTATACAGTGTTACAAAAAAACATTTCTATGGTTAGGAATAACTTTTAAAGTTTTCAAGGGATGCCGATAAAATTGATACCTAAATTAAAGCTTAGATTCTCCCTTTCGGAAAAACACCATACTTTTGAATTTGGATAATGTCATCATACCTTAAACGGCCTCCATGGACACTTACCCCCTGTAAAATACGGTTAACTTGCATGCGGTTTCACCGCAAACAATACAGCACTATACAGTGTTACAAAAAAAAACATTTCTATGGTTAGGAATAACTTTTAAAGTTTTCAAGGGATGCCGATAAAATTGATACCTAAATTAAAGCTTAGATTCTCCCCTTTTGGAAAAACACCATACTTTTGAATTTGGATAATGTCATCATACCTTAAACGGCCTCCATGGACACTTACCCCCCTGTAAAATACGGTTAACTTGCATGCGGTTTCACCGCAAACAATACAGCACTATACAGTGTTACAAAAAACATTTCTATGGTTAGGAATAACTTTTAAAGTTTTCAAGGGATGCCGATAAATGTATATCTAAATTAAAGCTTAGGTTCTCCCCTTTCAGAAAAACACAAAAATTTTGAATTTGGATAATGTCATCATACCTTAAACGGCCTCCATGGACACTTACCCCCCTGTAAAATACGGTTAACTTGCATGCGGTTTCACCGCAAACAATACAGCACTATACAGTGTTACAAAAAAAACATTTCTATGGTTAGGAATAACTTTTAAAGTTTTCAAGGGATGCCGATAAAATTGATACCTAAATTAAAGCTTAGATTCTCCCCTTTCGGAAAAACACCATACTTTTGAATTTGGATAATGTCATCATACCTTAAACGGCCTCCATGGACACTTAGCCCCCTGTAAAATACGGTTAACTTGCATGCGGTTTCACCGCAAACAATACAGCACTATACAATGTTACCAAAAAAAACATTTCTAGGGTTGGGAATAACTTTTAAAGTTTTCAAGGGATGCCGATAAAATTGATACCTAAATTAAAGCTTAGATTCCCCCTTTCGGAAAAACACCATACTTTTGAATTTGGATAATGTCATCATACCTTAAACGGCCTCCATGGACACTTACCCCCTGTAAAATACGGTTAACTTGCATGCGGTTTCACCGCAAACAATACAGCACTATACAGTGTTACAAAAAAACATTTCTATGGTTAGGAATAACTTTTAAAGTTTTTAAGGGAGGCCGATAAATTTATATCTAAATTAAAGCTTAGATTCTCCCCTTTCGGAAAAACACCATACTTTTGAATTTGGATAATGTCATCATACCTTAAACGGCCTCCATGGACACTTACCCCCCTGTAAAATACGGTTAACTTGCATGCGGTTTCACCGCAAACAATACAGCACTATACAGTGTTACAAAAAAAACATTTCTATGGTTAGGAATAACTTTTAAAGTTTTCAAGGGAGGCCGATAAATTTATATCTAAATTAAAGCTTAGATTCTCCCCTTTCGGAAAAACACCATACTTTTGAATTTGGATAATGTCATCATACCTTAAACGGCCTCCATGGACACTTACCCCCTGTAAAATACGGTTAACTTGCATGCGGTTTCACCGCAAACAATACAGCACTATACAATGTTACAAAAAAAAACATTTCTATGGTTAGGAATAACTTTTAAAGTTTTCAAGGGAAGCCAATAAAATTGATACCTAAATTAAAGCTTAGATTCTCCCCTTTCAGAAAAACACAAATACTTGAATTTGGATAATGTCTCATCATACCTTAAACGGCCTCCATGGACACTTAGCCCCCTGTAAAATACGGTTAACTTGCATGCCGTTTCACCGCAAACAATACAGCACTATACAATGTTGCAAAAAAAAACATTTCTAGGGTTGGGAATAACTTTTTAAGTTTTCAAGGGATGCCGATAAAATTGATACCTAAATTAAAGCTTAGATTCCCCCCTTTCGGAAAAACACCATACTTTTGAATTTGGATAATGTCATCATACCTTAAACGGCCTCCATGGACACTTACCCCCTGTAAAATACGGTTAACTTGCATGCGGTTTCACCGCAAACAATACAGCACTATACAGTGTTACAAAAAAACATTTCTATGGTTAGGAATAACTTTTAAAGTTTTTAAGGGAGGCCGATAAATTTATATCTAAATTAAAGCTTAGATTCTCCCCTTTTGGAAAAACACCATACTTTTGAATTGGGATAATGTCATCATACCTTAAACGGCCTCCATGGACACTTAGCCCCCTGTAAAATCCGGTTAACTTGCATGCCGTTTCACCGCAAACAATACAGCACTATACAATGTTACAAAAAATACATTTCTAGGGTTGGGAATAACTTTTAAAGTTTTCAAGGGATGCCGATAAAATTGATACCTAAATTAAAGCTTAGATTCTCCCCTTTCGGAAAAACACCATACTTTTGAATTTGGATAATGTCATCATACCTTAAACGGCCTCCATGGACACTTACCCCCTGTAAAATACGGTTAACTTGCATGCGGTTTCACCGCAAACAATACAGCACTATACAGTGTTACAAAAAAACATTTCTATGGTTAGGAATAACTTTTAAAGTTTTCAAGGGATGCCGATAAAATTGATACCTAAATTAAAGCTTAGATTCTCCCCTTTCGGAAAAACACCATACTTTTGAATTTGGATAATGTCACCATACCTTAAACGGCCTCCATGGACACTTACCCCCATGTAAAATACGGTTAACTTGCATGCGGTTTCACCGCAAACAATACAGCACTATACAGTGTTACAAAAAAATACATTTCTATGGTTAGGAATAACTTTTAAAGTTTTCAAGGGATGCCGATAAAATTGATACATAAATTAAAGCTTAGATTCTCCCCTTTTGGAAAAACACCATACTTTTGAATTGGGATAATGTCATCATACCTTAAACGGCCTCCATGGACACTTAGCCCCCTGTAAAATCCGGTTAACTTGCATGCCGTTTCACCGCAAACAATACAGCACTATACAGTGTTACAAAAAAAAACATTTCTATGGTTAGGAATAACTTTTAAAGTTTTCAAGGGATGCCGATAAAATTGATACCTAAATTAAAGCTTAGATTCCCCATTTCGGAAAAACACCATACTTTTGAATTTGGATAATGCCACCATACCTTAAACGGCCTCCATGGACACTTACCCCCCTGTAAAATACGGTTAACTTGCATGCGGTTTCACCGCAAACAATACAGCACTATACAGTGTTACAAAAAAACATTTCTATGGTTAGGAATAACTTTTAAAGTTTTCAAGGGATGCCGATAAAATTGATACCTAAATTAAAGCTTAGATTCTCCCCTTTTGGAAAAACACCATACTTTTGAATTTGGATAATGTCATCATACCTTAAACGGCCTCCATGGACACTTACCCCCTGTAAAATACGGTTAACTTGCATGCGGTTTCACCGCAAACAATACAGCACTATACAGTGTTACAAAAAAAACATTTCTAGGGTTGGGAATAACTTTTAAAGTTTTCAAGGGATGCCGATAAAATTGATACCTAAATTAAAGCTTAGATTCTCCCCTTTCGGAAAAACACCATACTTTTGAATTTGGATAATGTCATCATACCTTAAACGGCCTCCATGGACACTTACCCCCTGTAAAATACGGTTAACTTGCATGCGGTTTCACCGCAAACAATACAGCACTATACAGTGTTACAACAAAAAACATTTCTATGGTTAGGAATAACTTTTAAAGTTTTCAAGGGATGCCGATAAAATTGATACCTAAATTAAAGCTTAGATTCTCCCCTTTTGGAAAAACACCATACTTTTGAATTGGGATAATGTCATCATACCTTAAACGGCCTCCATGGACACTTACCCCCCTGTAAAATACGGTTAACTTGCATGCGGTTTCACCGCAAACAATACAGCACTATACAATGTTACACAAATAAATTCTAGGGTTGGGACTAACTTTTAAAGTTTTCAAGGGATGCCGATAAAATTGATACCTAAATTAAAGCTTAGATTCTCCCCTTTCGGAAAAACACCATACTTTTGAATTTGGATAATGTCATCATACCTTAAACGGCCTCCATGGACACTTACCCCCTGTAAAATACGGTTAACTTGCATGCGGTTTCACCGCAAACAATACAGCACTATACAGTGTTACAAAAAAAAACATTTCTATGGTTAGGAATAACTTTTAAAGTTTTCAAGGGATGCCGATAAAATTGATACCTAAATTAAAGCTTAGATTCTCCCCTTTTGGAAAAACACCATACTTTTGAATTTGGATAATGTCATCATACCTTAAACGGCCTCCATGGACACTTACCCCCCTGTAAAATACGGTTAACTTGCATGCGGTTTCACCGCAAACAATACAGCACTATACAATGTTACAAAACAAAACATTTCTATGGTTAGGAATAACTTTTAAAGTTTTCAAGGGATGCCGATAAAATTGATACCTAAATTATAGCTTAGATTCTCGCCTTTCAGAAAAACACACCATACTTTTGAATTTGGATAATGTCATCATACCTTAAACGGCCTCCATGGACACTTACCCCCTGTAAAATACGGTTAACTTGCATGCGGTTTCACCGCAAACAATACAGCACTATACAGTGTTACAAAAAAACATTTCTATGGTTAGGAATAACTTTTAAAGTTTTCAAGGGATGCCGATAAAATTGATACCTAAATTAAAGCTTAGATTCCCCCCTTTCGGAAAAAACACCATACTTTTGAATTTGGATAATGTCACCATACCTTAAACGGCCTCCATGGACACTTACCCCCCTGTAAAATACGGTTAACTTGGATGCGGTTTCACCGCAAACAATACAGCACTATACAGTGTTACAACAAAAAACATTTCTATGGTTAGGAATAACTTTTAAAGTTTTCAAGGGATGCCGATAAAATTGATACCTAAATTAAAGCTTAGATTCTCCCCTTTTGGAAAAACACCATACTTTTGAATTTGGATAATGTCATCATACCTTAAACGGCCTCCATGGACACTTACCCCCCTGTAAAATACGGTCAACTTGCATGCGGTTTCACCGCAAACAATACAGCACTATACAGTGTTACAAAAAAACATTTCTATGGTTAGGAATAACTTTTAAAGTTTTCAAGGGATGCCGATAAAATTGATACCTAAATTAAAGCTTAGATTCTCCCCTTTCGGAAAAACACCATACTTTTGAATTTGGATAATGTCATCATACCTTAAACGGCCTCCATGGACACTTACCCCCCTGTAAAATACGGTTAACTTGCATGCGGTTTCACCGCAAACAATACAGCACTATACAGTGTTACAAAAAAAACATTTCTATGGTTAGGAATAACTTTTAAAGTTTTCAAGGGATGCCGATAAAATTGATACCTAAATTAAAGCTTAGATTCTCCCCTTTCGGAAAAACACCATACTTTTGAATTTGGATAATGTCATCATACCTTAAACGGCCTCCATGGACACTTCCCCCTGTAAAATACGGTTAACTTGCATGCGGTTTCACCGCAAACAATACAGCACTATACAGTGTTACAAAAAAACCCATTTCTATGGTTAGGAATAACTTTTAAAGTTTTTAAGGGAGGCCGATAAATTGATACCTAAATTAAAGCTTAGATTCCCCCTTTCGGAAAAACACATACTTTTGAATTTGGATAATGCCACCATACCTTAAACGGCCTCCATGGACACTTACCCCCTGTAAAATACGGTTAACTTGCATGCGGTTTCACCGCAAACAATACAGCACTATACAGTGTTACAAAAAAAACATTTCTATGGTTAGGAATAACTTTTAAAGTTTTCAAGGGATGCCGATAAAATTGATACCTAAATTAAAGCTTAGATTCTCCCCTTTCGGAAAACACCATACTTTTGAATTTGGATAATGTCACCATACCTTAAACGGCCTCCATGGACACTTAGCCCCCTGTAAAATACGGTCAACTTGCATGCGGTTTCACCGCAAACAATACAGCACTATACAATGTTACAAAAAAATTACATTTCTATGGTTGGGAATAACTTTTAAAGTTTTCAAAGGATGCCGATAAAATTGATACCTAAATTAAAGCTTAGATTCTCCCCTTTCGGAAAAACACCATACTTTTGAATTTGGATAATGTCATCATACCTTAAACGGCCTCCATGGACACTTACCCCCTGTAAAATACGGTTAATTGCATGCGGTTTCACCGCAAACAATACAGCACTATACAGTATTACAAAAAAACCATTTCTATGGTTAGGAATAACTTTTAAAGTTTTCAAGGGATGCCGATAAAATTGATACCTAAATTAAAGCTTAGATTCTCCCCTTTTGGAAAAACACCATACTTTTGAATTTGGATAATGTCATCATACCTTAAACGGCCTCCATGGACACTTACCCCCCCCCCCCCCACCTTGTAAAATACGGTTAATTGCATGCGGTTTCACCGCAAACAATACAGCACTATACAGTATTACAAAAAAATCATTTCTATGGTTAGGAATAACTTTTAAAGTTTTCAAGGGATGCCGATAAAATTGATATCTAAATTAAAGCTTAGATTCCCCCCTTTCGGAAAAACACCATACTTTTGAATTTGGATAATGCCACCATACCTTAAACGGCCTCCATGGACACTTACCCACCTGTAAAATACGGTTAACTTGCATGCGGTTTCACCGCAAACAATACAGCACTATACAGTGTTACAAAAAAAACATTTCTATGGTTAGGAATAACTTTTAAAGTTTTCAAGGGATGCCGATAAAATTGATACCTAAATTAAAGCTTAGATTCTCCCCTTTTGGAAAAACACCATACTTTTGAATTTGGATAATGTCATCATACCTTAAACGGCCTCCATGGACACTTAGCCTCCTGTAAAATACGGTTAACTTGCATGCGGTTTCACCGCAAACAATACAGCACTATACAATGTTACAAAAAAAAACATTTCTAGGGTTGGGAATAACTTTTAAAGTTTTCAAGGGATGCCGATAAAATTGATACCTAAATTAAAGCTTAGATTCCCCCTTTCGGAAAAACACCATACTTTTGAATTTGGATAATGCCACCATACCTTAAACGGCCTCCATGGACACTTACCCCCTGTAAAATACGGTTAACTTGCATGCGGTTTCACCGCAAACAATACAGCACTATACAGTGTTACAAAAAAAACATTTCTATGGTTAGGAATAACTTTTAAAGTTTTCAAGGGATGCCGATAAAATTGATACCTAAATTAAAGCTTAGATTCTCCCCTTTCGGAAAAACACCATACTTTTGAATTTGGATAATGTCATCATACCTTAAACGGCCTCCATGGACACTTACCCCCTGTAAAATACGGTTAACTTGCATGCGGTTTCACCGCAAACAATACAGCACTATACAGTGTTACAAAAAAAAACATTTCTATGGTTAGGAATAACTTTTAAAGTTTTCAAGGGATGCCGATAAAATTGATACCTAAATTAAAGCTTAGATTCTCCCCTTTTGGAAAAACACCATACTTTTGAATTGGGATAATGTCATCATACCTTAAACGGCCTCCATGGACACTTAGCCCCCTGTAAAATCCGGTCAACTTGCATGCCGTTTCACCGCAAACAATACAGCACTATACAATGTTACAAAAAAAAACATTTCTAGGGTTGGGAATAACTTTTAAAGTTTTCAAGGGATGCCGATAAAATTGATACCTAAATTAAAGCTTAGATTCCCCCTTTCGGAAAAACACCATACTTTTGAATTTGGATAATGTCACCATACCTTAAACGGCCTCCATGGACACTTACCCCCCTGTAAAATACGGTTAACTTGCATGCGGTTTCACCGCAAACAATACAGCACTATACAGTGTTACAAAAAAAACATTTCTATGGTTAGGAATAACTTTTAAAGTTTTCAAGGGATGCCGATAAAATTGATACCTAAATTAAAGCTTAGATTCTCCCCTTTTGGAAAAACACCATACTTTTGAATTTGGATAATGTCATCATACCTTAAACGGCCTCCATGGACACTTACCCCCCTGTAAAATACGGTTAACTTGCATGCGGTTTCACCGCAAACAATACAGCACTATACAGTGTTACAAAAAATAAAATTTCTATGGTTAGGAATAACTTTTAAAGTTTTTAAGGGAGGCCGATAAATTTATATCTAAATTAAAGCTTAGATTCCCCCCTTTCGGAAAAACACCATACTTTTGAATTTGGATAATGTCATCATACCTTAAACGGCCTCCATGGACACTTACCCCCCTGTAAAATACGGTTAACTTGCATGCGGTTTCACCGCAAACAATACAGCACTATACAGTGTTACAAAAAAAAACATTTCTATGGTTAGGAATAACTTTTAAAGTTTTCAAGGGATGCCGATAAAATTGATACCTAAATTAAAGCTTAGATTCCCCCCTTTCGGAAAAACACCATACTTTTGAATTTGGATAATGCCACCATACCTTAAACGGCCTCCATGGACACTTAGCCCCCTGTAAAATACGGTCAACTTGCATGCGGTTTCACCGCAAACAATACAGCACTATACAGTGTTACAAAAAAAAACATTTCTATGGTTAGGAATAACTTTTAAAGTTTTCAAGGGATGCCGATAAAATTGATACCTAAATTAAAGCTTAGATTCCCCCCTTTCGGAAAAACACCATACTTTTGAATTTGGATAATGTCACCATACCTTAAACGGCCTCCATGGACACTTACCCCCCTGTAAAATACGGTTAACTTGCATGCGGTTTCACCGCAAACAATACAGCACTATACAGTGTTACAAAAAAAAACATTTCTATGGTTAGGAATAACTTTTAAAGTTTTCAAGGGATGCCGATAAAATTGATACCTAAATTAAAGCTTAGATTCTCCCCTTTTGGAAAAACACCATACTTTTGAATTGGGATAATGTCATCATACCTTAAACGGCCTCCATGGACACTTAGCCCCCTGTAAAATCCGGTCAACTTGCATGCCGTTTCACCGCAAACAATACAGCACTATACAATGTTACAAAAAAAAACATTTCTAGGGTTGGGAATAACTTTTAAAGTTTTCAAGGGATGCCGATAAAATTGATACCTAAATTAAAGCTTAGATTCCCCCCTTTCGGAAAAACACCATACTTTTGAATTTGGATAATGTCACCATACCTTAAACGGCCTCCATGGACACTTACCCCCCTGTAAAATACGGTTAACTTGCATGCGGTTTCACCGCAAACAATACAGCACTATACAGTGTTACAAAAAAAACATTTCTATGGTTAGGAATAACTTTTAAAGTTTTCAAGGGATGCCGATAAAATTGATACCTAAATTAAAGCTTAGATTCCCCCTTTCGGAAAAACACCATACTTTTGAATTTGGATAATGTCACCATACCTTAAACGGCCTCCATGGACACTTACCCCCTGTAAAATACGGTTAACTTGCATGCGGTTTCACCGCAAACAATACAGCACTATACAGTGTTACAAAAAAATCATTTCTATGGTTAGGAATAACTTTTAAAGTTTTCAAGGGATGCCGATAAAATTGATATCTAAATTAAAGCTTAGATTCTCCCCTTTTGGAAAAACACCATACCTTTGAATTGGGATAATGTCATCATACCTTAAACGGCCTCCATGGACACTTAGCCCCCTGTAAAATACGGTTAACTTGCATGCCGTTTCACCGCAAACAATACAGCACTATACAATGTTACAAAAAAAAACATTTCTAGGGTTGGGAATAACTTTTAAAGTTTTCAAGGGATGCCGATAAAATTGATACCTAAATTAAAGCTTAGATTCCCCCCTTTCGGAAAAAACACCATACTTTTGAATTTGGATAATGTCACCATACCTTAAACGGCCTCCATGGACACTTACCCCCCTGTAAAATACGGTTAACTTGGATGCGGTTTCACCGCAAACAATACAGCACTATACAGTGTTACAAAAAAAAACATTTCTATGGTTAGGAATAACTTTTAAAGTTTTCAAGGGATGCCGATAAAATTGATACCTAAATTAAAGCTTAGGTTCTCCCCTTTCAGAAAAACACAAAACTTTTGAATTTGGATAATGTCATCATACCTTAAACGGCCTCCATGGACACTTACCCCCTGTAAAATACGGTTAACTTGCATGCGGTTTCACCGCAAACAATACAGCACTATACAGTGTTACAAAAAAACATTTCTATGGTTAGGAATAACTTTTATAGTTTTAAAGGGATGCCGTTTAAATTGATACCTAAATTAAAGCGTAGATCCTCCCCTTTCGGAAAAACACCATACTTTTGAATTTGGATAATGTCATCATACCTTAAACGGCCTCCATGGACACTTACCCCCTGTAAAATACGGTTAACTTGCATGCGGTTTCACCGCAAACAATACAGCACTATACAATGTTACAAAAAAAACATTTCTAGGGTTGGGAATAACTTTTAAAGTTTTCAAGGGATGCCGATAAAATTGATACCTAAATTAAAGCTTAGATTCCCCCTTTCGGAAAAACACCATACTTTTGAATTTGGATAATGTCATCATACCTTAAACGGCCTCCATGGACACTTAGCCCCCTGTAAAATCCGGTCAACTTGCATGCCGTTTCACCGCAAACAATACAGCACTATACAATGTTACAAAAAAACATTTCTATGGTTGGGAATAACTTTTAAAGTTTTCAAGGGATGGCCGATAAAATTGATACCTAAATTAAAGCTTAGATTCTCCCCTTTCGGAAAAACACCATACTTTTGAATTTGGATAATGTCACCATACCTTAAACGGCCTCCATGGACACTTACCCCCTGTAAAATACGGTTAACTTGCATGCGGTTTCACCGCAAACAATACAGCACTATACAGTGTTACAAAAAAAACATTTCTATGGTTAGGAATAACTTTTAAAGTTTTCAAGGGATGCCGATAAAATTGATACCTAAATTAAAGCTTAGGTTCTCCCCTTTCAGAAAAACACAAAAATTTTGAATTTGGATAATGTCATCATACCTTAAACGGCCTCCATGGACACTTACCCCCTGTAAAATACGGTTAACTTGCATGCGGTTTCACCGCAAACAATACAGCACTATACAATGTTACAAAAAAAACATTTCTAGGGTTGGGAATAACTTTTAAAGTTTTCAAGGGATGCCGATAAAATTGATACCTAAATTAAAGCTTAGATTCCCCCTTTCGGAAAAACACCATACTTTTGAATTTGGATAATGTCACCATACCTTAAACGGCCTCCATGGACACTTACCCCCTGTAAAATACGGTTAACTTGCATGCGGTTTCACCGCAAACAATACAGCACTATACAGTGTTACAAAAAAAAACATTTCTATGGTTAGGAATAACTTTTAAAGTTTTCAAGGGATGCCGATAAAATTGATACCTAAATTAAAGCTTAGATTCTCCCCTTTTGGAAAAACACCATACTTTTGAATTTGGATAATGTCATCATACCTTAAACGGCCTCCATGGACACTTACCCCCCTGTAAAATACGGTCAACTTGCATGCGGTTTCACCGCAAACAATACAGCACTATACAATGTTACAAAAAAAACATTTCTATGGTTGGGAATAACTTTTAAAGTTTTCAAGGGATGCCGATAAAATTGATACCTAAATTAAAGCTTAGATTCTCTCTTTCGGAAAAAACCAATACTTTTGAATTTGGATAATGTCATCATACCTTAAACGGCCTCCATGGACACTTACCCACCTGTAAAATACGGTTAACTTGCATGCGGTTTCACCGCAAACAATACAGCACTATACAGTGTTACAAAAAACATTTCTATGGTTAGGAATAACTTTTAAAGTTTTCAAGGGATGCCGATAAAATTGATACCTAAATTAAAGCTTAGATTCTCCCCTTTCGGAAAAACACCATACTTTTGAATTTGGATAATGTCATCATACCTTAAACGGCCTCCATGGACACTTACCCCCCTGTAAAATACGGTTAACTTGCATGCGGTTTCACCGCAAACAATACAGCACTATACAGTGTTACAAAAAAAAACATTTCTATGGTTAGGAATAACTTTTAAAGTTTTCAAGGGATGCCGATAAAATTGATACCTAAATTAAAGCTTAGATTCTCCCCTTTTGGAAAAACACCATACTTTTGAATTGGGATAATGTCATCATACCTTAAACGGCCTCCATGGACACTTAGCCCCCTGTAAAATCCGGTCAACTTGCATGCCGTTTCACCGCAAACAATACAGCACTATACAATGTTACAAAAAAAACATTTCTAGGGTTGGGAATAACTTTTAAAGTTTTCAAGGGATGCCGATAAAATTGATACCTAAATTAAAGCTTAGATTCCCCCCTTTCGGAAAAACACCATACTTTTGAATTTGGATAATGTCACCATACCTTAAACGGCCTCCATGGACACTTACCCCCCTGTAAAATACGGTTAACTTGCATGCGGTTTCACCGCAAACAATACAGCACTATACAGTGTTACAAAAAAACATTTCTATGGTTAGGAATAACTTTTAAAGTTTTCAAGGGATGCCGATAAAATTGATACCTAAATTAAAGCTTAGATTCTCCCCTTTCGGAAAAACACCATACTTTTGAATTTGGATAATGTCACCATACCTTAAACGGCCTCCATGGACACTTACCCCCTGTAAAATACGGTTAACTTGCATGCGGTTTCACCGCAAACAATACAGCACTATACAGTGTTACAAAAAAAAACATTTCTATGGTTAGGAATAACTTTTAAAGTTTTCAAGGGATGCCGATAAAATTGATACCTAAATTAAAGCTTAGATTCTCCCCTTTCAGAAAAACACCATACTTTTGAATTTGGATAATGTCATCATACCTTAAACGGCCTCCATGGACACTTAGCCCCCTGTAAAATACGGTTAACTTGCATGCGGTTTCACCGCAAACAATACAGCACTATACAGTGTTACAAAAAAAACATTTCTATGGTTAGGAATAACTTTTAAAGTTTTCAAGGGATGCCGATAAAATTGATACCTAAATTAAAGCTTAGATTCTCCCCTTTCGGAAAAACACCATACTTTTGAATTTGGATAATGTCATCATACCTTAAACGGCCTCCATGGACACTTAGCCCCCTGTAAAATCCGGTCAACTTGCATGCCGTTTCACCGCAAACAATACAGCACTATACAATGTTACAAAAAAAAACATTTCTAGGGTTGGGAATAACTTTTAAAGTTTTCAAGGGATGCCGATAAAATTGATACCTAAATTAAAGCTTAGATTCCCCCTTTCGGAAAAACACCATACTTTTGAATTTGGATAATGCCACCATACCTTAAACGGCCTCCATGGACACTTACCCCCCTGTAAAATACGGTTAACTTGCATGCGGTTTCACCGCAAACAATACAGCACTATACAGTGTTACAAAAAAAACATTTCTATGGTTATGAATAACTTTTAAAGTTTTCAAGGGATGCCGATAAAATTGATACCTAAATTAAAGCTTAGATTCTCCCCTTTTGGAAAAACACCATACTTTTGAATTTGGATAATGTCATCATACCTTAAACGGCCTCCATGGACACTTACCCCCTGTAAAATACGGTTAACTTGCATGCGGTTTCACCGCAAACAATACAGCACTATACAGTGTTACAAAAAAACATTTCTATGGTTAGGAATAACTTTAAAGTTTTCAAGGGATGCCGATAAAATTGATACCTAAATTAAAGCTTAGATTCTCCCCTTTCAGAAAAACACCATACTTTTGAATTTGGATAATGTCATCATACCTTAAACGGCCTCCATGGACACTTACCCCCTGTAAAATACGGTTAACTTGCATGCGGTTTCACCGCAAACAATACAGCACTATACAGTGTTACAACAAAAAACATTTCTATGGTTAGGAATAACTTTTAAAGTTTTCAAGGGATGCCGATAAAATTGATACCTAAATTAAAGCTTAGATTTTCCTCCGTTTGGAAAAACACCATACTTTTGAATTTGGATAATGTCTTCATACCTTAAACGGCCTCCATGGACACTTAGCCCCTTGTAAAAATCCGGTCAACTTGCATACCGTTTCACCGCAAACAATACAGCACTATACAGTGTTACAAAAAAAAGCATTTCTATGGTTAGGAATAACTTTTAAAGTTTTCAAGGGATGCCGATAAAATTGATACCTAAATTAAAGCTTAGATTCCCCCTTTCGGAAAAACACCATACTTTTGAATTTGGATAATGCCACCATACCTTAAACGGCCTCCATGGACACTTACCCCCCTGTAAAATACGGTTAACTTGCATGCGGTTTCACCGCAAACAATACAGCACTATACAGTGTTACAACAACAAACATTTCTATGGTTAGGAATAACTTTTAAAGTTTTCAAAGGATGCCGATAAAATTGATACCTAAATTAAAGCTTAGATTCCCCCTTTCGGAAAAACACCATACTTTTGAATTTGGATAATGTCATCATACCTTAAACGGCCTCCATGGACACTTACCCCCTGTAAAATACGGTTAACTTGCATGCGGTTTCACCGCAAACAATACAGCACTATACAGTGTTACAACAAAAAACATTTCTATGGTTAGGAATAACTTTTAAAGTTTTCAAGGGATGCCGATAAAATTGATACCTAAATTAAAGCTTAGATTCTCCCCTTTTGGAAAAACACCATACTTTTGAATTTGGATAATGTCATCATACCTTAAACGGCCTCCATGGACACTTACCCCCCTGTAAAATACGGTTAACTTGCATGCGGTTTCACCGCAAACAATACAGCACTATACAGTGTTACAAAAAAAAAACATTTCTAGGGTTGGGAATAACTTTTAAAGTTTTCAAGGGATGCCGATAAAATTGATACATAAATTAAAGCTTAGATTCTCCCCTTTTGGAAAAACACCATACTTTTGAATTGGGATAATGTCATCATACCTTAAACGGCCTCCATGGACACTTACCCCCGTGTAAAATACGGTCAACTTGCATGCCGTTTCACCGCAAACAATACAGCACTATACAATGTTACAAAAAAAAACATTTCTAGGGTTGGGAATAACTTTTAAAGTATTCAATGGATGCCGATAAAATTGATACCTAAATTAAAGCTTAGATTCTCCCCTTTTGGAAAAACACCATACTTTTGAATTTGGATAATGTCATCATACCTTAAACGGCCTCCATGGACACTTACCCCCTGTAAAATACGGTTAACTTGCATGCGGTTTCACCGCAAACAATACAGCACTATACAGTGTTACAAAAAAAAACATTTCTATGGTTAGGAATAACTTTTAAAGTTTTCAAGGGATGCCGATAAATTGATACCTAAATTAAAGCTTAGATTCTCCCCTTTTGGAAAAACACCATACTTTTGAATTTGGATAATGTCATCATACCTTAAACGGCCTCCATGGACACTTACCCCCTTGTAAAATACGGTTAACTTGCATGCGGTTTCACCGCAAACAATACAGCACTATACAGTGTTTTAAAAAAACCATTTCTATGGTTAGGAATAACTTTTAAAGTTTTCAAGGGATGCCGATAAATTTGATATCTATATTAAAGCTTAGGATTCTCCCTTTCAGAAAAACACCAAAATTTTTATTTGGGATATTGTCATCATACCTTAAAGGGCCCCCTTGGACAATTACCCCCTGTAAAATCCGGTTAACTTGCATGCCGGTTTCACCGCAAACAATACCGCTCTATACAGTGTTATAAAAAAACATTTCTATGGTTGGAATAACTTTTAAAGTTTTCAAGGGATGCCGATAAAATTGATACCTAAATTAAAGCTTAGATTCTCCCCTTTCGGAAAAACACCATACTTTTGAATTTGGATAATGTCATCATACCTTAAACGGCCTCCATGGACACTTAGCCCTCTGTAAAATACGGTTAACTTGCATGCGGTTTCACCGCAAACAATACAGCACTATACAGTGTTACAAAAAAAAACATTTCTAGGGTTGGGAATAACTTTTAAAGTTTTCAAGGGATGCCGATAAAATTGATACCTAAATTAAAGCTTAGATTCTCCCCTTTTGGAAAAACACCATACTTTTGAATTTGGATAATGTCATCATACCTTAAACGGCCTCCATGGACACTTACCCCCCTGTAAAATACGGTTAACTTGCATGCGGTTTCACCGCAAACAATACAGCACTATACAGTGTTACAAAAAAAACATTTCTATGGTTAGGAATAACTTTTAAAGTTTTCAAGGGATGCCGATAAAATTGATACCTAAATTAAAGCTTAGATTCTCCCCTTTTGGAAAAACACCATACTTTTGAATTGGGATAATGTCATCATACCTTAAACGGCCTCCATGGACACTTAGCCCCCTGTAAAATCCGGTTAACTTGCATGCCGTTTCACCGCAAACAATACAGCACTATACAGTGTTACAAAAAAAAACATTTCTATGGTTAGGAATAACTTTTAAAGTTTTCAAGGGATGCCGATAAAATTGATACCTAAATTAAAGCTTAGATTCTCCCCTTTTGGAAAAACACCATACTGATTGGAT
>CM055820.1:21339417-21360947 GCA_029582265.1 Zoroaster sp. YZ-2022
GCTAGGTTCTCCTTTCAGAAAAACACCTCAATTTGGATAATTTCGTACCTTAAACGCCTCCATGACCAGCCTCTGTAAATACGGTCCTTGCATGCGGTTTCACCGCAAACAATACAACACTCGTGTTACAAAAAAACATTTCTTGTTGGGAATAACTTTAAAGTTTTCAGGGAGCGATAATTTATATCTAATTAAAGCTGGTTCTCCCCTTCGAAAACACCATACTTTTGAATTGGATAATTATTTCGTACCTTAAACGGCCTCCATGGACACTTAGCCTCTGTAAAAAACGGTCAACTTGCATGCGGTTTCACCGCAAACAATACAACATATACAGTGTTACAAAAAAACATTTCTATGGTTGGAATAACTTTTAAAGTTTTCAGGAGGTCGATAATTGTATATCTAAATTAAAGCGTAGGTTCCCCTTTCAGAAAACACCATACTTTTGAATTTGGATAATTATTTCGTACCTTAAACGGCCTCCATGGACACTAGCCCTCTGTAAAATACGGTCAACATGCGGTTTCACCGCAAACAATACAACACTATACAGTGTTACAAAAAAACATTTCTATGGTTGGGAATAACTTTAAAGTTTTCAAGGGAGGTCGATATTTTATATCTAAATTAAAGCGTAGGTTCTTACCTTTCAGAAAAACACCATACTTTGAATTTGGATAATTTTTCGTACCTTAAACGCCTCCATGGACACATAGCCCTTTGTAAATATCGTCACTTGCATGCGGTTTCACCGCAAACAATACAACACTATACAGTGTTACAAAAAAAACATTTCTGGTTGGAATAACTGTAAAGTTTTCAAGGAGGCCGATAATTTTATCTAAATTAAAGCTTAGGTTCTCCCCTTGAAAAACACCATACTTTCAATTTGGATAATTATTTCGTACCTTAAACGGCCTCCATGGACATAGCCCTCTGTAAATACGTCAACTTGCATGCGGTTTCACCGCAAACAATACAACACTATACAGTGTTACAAAAAACATTTCTATGGTTGGGAATAACTTTTAAAGTTTTCAAGGAGGCCGATAATTTTATATCTAAATTAAAGCTTAGGTTCTCCCCTTTCAGAAAAACACCATACTTTTCAATTGGATAATTATTTCGTACCTTAAACGGCCTCCATGGACCACAGCCCTCTGTAAAATACGATCAACTTGCATGCGGTTTCACCGCAAACAATACAACACTATACAGTGTTACAAAAAAAAACATTTCTATGGTTGGGAATAACTTTTAAAGTTTTCAAGGGATGCCGATAATTTTATATCAAAATTAAAGCTTAGGTTCTCCCCTTTCAGAAAAACACCATACTTTCGAATTTGGATAATAATTTCGTACCTTAAACGGCCTCCATGGACACTTAGCCCTCTGTAAAATACGGTCAACTTGCATGCGGTTTCACCGCAAACAATACAGCACTATACAGTGTTACAAAAAAAAACATTTCTATGGTTGGGAATAACTTTTAAAGTTTTCAAGGAGGCGATAATTTTATATCTAAATTAAAGCTAGGTTCTCCCTTTCAGAAAAACACCATACTTTGAATTTGGATAATTATTTCGTACCTTAACGGCCTCCATGGACATAGCCCTCTGTAAAAATACGGTCAACTTGCATGCGGTTTCTCGCAAACTCCCGCACTATACAGTGTTACAAACAAAAAAAAATTTCTATGGTTGGGAATAACTTTTAAAAAGTTTTCAAGGGAGGCCGACGTTATATCTAAATTGTGCCTAGGTTCTCCCCCTTTCAGGAAAAACACCATACTTTTGAATTTGATAATTATTTTGGGTACCTTAAACGGCCTCCATGATGTTACATAGCCCTCTGTAAAAATACTGTCAATCCTGTATGCGGCTTCACCGCAAACAATACCCAGCACTATACAAAGTGTTGCTAAAAACATTTCTATTGTTGGGGAATAACTTTTAAAGTTTTCATGGGATGCCGATAATTTTATATCTATATTAAAGCTTAGGTTCCTCCCCCTTTCAGAAAACACCATACTTTTGAATTTGGACAATTATTTCTTGCACTTAAACGGCCTCCATGGGACACTTAGCCCTCTGTAAACATGAACATCTGTCCCAAATGTCAGGGCTCACCGCAACAATACAGCACTATACAGTGTTACAAAAACATTTCTATGGTTGGGAATAACTTTAAAGTTTTCAAGGAGGTCGATAATTGTATATCTAAATTAAAGCGTAGGTTTCTCCCCTTTCAGAAAAACACCATACTTTTTGAATTTGATAATTATTTTGTACCACCTTAAACGGCTCCATGGACACTTAGCCCTCTGTAAAAATACGGTCAATCTGTATGCGGTTTCACCGCAAAACAATAACAGCACTATATAGTGTTACAAAAAAAACATTTCTAAGGCTGGGGAATAACTTTTAAAGTTTTCAAGGGAGGGGTCGATAACCTTATATTCAAATTAAAGCGTAGGTTCTTCACCTTCAGAAAAAACACCATACTTTTGAATTTGGATAATTATTTCTGTAACCTTTAAACGGCCTCCATGGACACATAGGCCCCTTTGTAAAATATCGTCAATTTGCATGTATTTCACCAAAACAATACAGCACTATACAGTGTTAAAAACACATTTCTATGGTTGGGGAATAACTTCCTTTAAAGTTTCTAAGGGAGGCCGATAATTTTTATATCTAAATTAAAGCTTAGGTTTCTCCTCTTTCACAAAAACACCATACTGGACTTGGATAATTTGGTTTCTGCACCTTAAACGGGCCTCCATTTGGACACATAGGGCCCCCCTGTAAATAATAACACCAAATTGTTTGCGGTTTTCACCGCAAACACAGCACTATACAGTGTTACAAACAATAACATTTCTATGGTTGGGGAATAACTTTTAAAGTTTTCCAAAAGGGGATGCCGATAATTTTATATCAAAATTAAAGCTTAGGTTCTCCCCTTTCAGAAAACACCATACCTTCGAATTTGGATAATACCTTCGTACCAAACGGCCTCCACAATACACTTAGCCCTGTAAAATGATGGTCAACTTGCATGTGGTTCTCACCCTGCAAACAATACAGCACTATACAGTGTTACAAAAAAACATTTCTATGGTTGGGAATAATCTTTTAAAGTTTTCAAGGGACGGCCCGATAATCAGTATCTAAATTAAAGTTTAGGTTCTCCTTTTCAGAAAAACACCATACTTTTGAATTTGGATAATTATTTTGCAACCTTTAAACGGCCTCCATGGACACATAGCCCTCCTGTAAAATACCGTTAATTTGCATGCGGTTTCAATTGCAAACAATACCCACACTATACAGTGTTACAAAAAACAAAATTTTCTATTGTTGGGGGAATAACTTGTGTTTTCGCTGATGCTGATAATCAGTTATAATCAAATTAAAAGGTAGGTTCTCCCCTTCAGAAAAACACCCAAAACTTTTGAATTTGGATAATTATTTCGTACCTTAAACGGCCTCCCCATGACACTTTCTAGCCCCTCTGTAAAATACGGTTAACTTGCATGCGGTTTCACCCCCAAACAATACAGCACTATACAGTGTTTTAAAAAAAACAAAAACATTTCTCATGGTTGGGAACAACTTTTAAAAGGTTTTCAAGGGAGGTCGATAATTTTATATCTAAATTAAAAGCGTAGGTTCTCCACCTTTCAGAAAAACACCAATACTTTTGGAATTTGGATAATTATTTGCACCTTAAACGGCCTCCATGGACACATAAGCCCTTTGAAAAATATCGTCAACTTGCATGTGGTTTTCACCGCAAACAATATACAATTATACAGTGCTACAAAAAAACATTTCTGTTGGTTGGGAATAACTTTAAAGTTTTCAAGGAGCTGATTAATTTTATATCTAAATTAAAGCTTAGGGTTTCTCCCTTTCAGAAAAACACCAATACTTTCGAATTTGGATAATTATTTTGTACCTTAAACGGCCTCCATGGACACTTAACCTCTGTAAAAATACGGTTTAACTTGCATGCCCGGGTTTCACCCGCAGCAATACAGCACTTATACAGTGTTACAAAACAAAACATTTCCTATGGTTGGGAATAATCTCTTTAAAGTTTTCAAGGGAAGGCCGATAATTTTATATCTAAATTAAAGCTGTGGTTCTCCCCTTTCAGAAAACACCATACTTTTTTTGAATTTGGATAATTATTTCGTACCCTTTAAACGGCCTCCATGGGCACATAGCTCCTCTGTAAAATATTGTCAACTTGTTTGCGGTTTCACCAAACAATACAGCACTATACAGTATTACAAAAAAAACATTCTATGGTTGGGGAATAACTTTTAAAGTTTTCAAGGACGCTGATACTTTTATATCTAAAATTTAAAGCTTAGGTTCTCCCCCTTTCAGAAAAAACACCACCATACTTTCGGGTAAATTTTTTCGTACACTATTTCTGCACTCCATGGACACATAGTCTCTATGTAAAATACTGTCAATTTGCTTTGGTGGTTTCACCGCAAACAACACAGCACTATACAGTTTCACAAAAACATTTCTATGGGTTTGGGAATAACTAAAGTTTTCAAGGAGTTGATAATTTTATATCAAAATTAAAGCTTTAGGTTCTCCCCTTCAGAAAACACCATACTTTCGAATTTGGATAATACCTACCTTAAACGGCCTCCATGGACACTTTTAGCCCTCTGTAAAAATACGGTTTGACTTGCATGCGGTTTCACCGCAAACAATACAGCACTAAGAAAAGTTACAAAAACATTTCTATGGTTGGGAATAACTTAAAGTTTCTCAAGGGAGGCTGATAATGTTATATCTAAATTAAAGCTTAGGTTCTCCCTCACAGAAAACACCATACTTTTGAATTTGATAATTATTTTCACCTTAAACGGCCTCCATGGACACATAGCCCTCTGTAAAATACTGTCACCTGTATGCGGTTTCACCGCAAACAATACAGCACTATACAGTGTTGCTAAAAACATTTCTATTGTTGGGGAATAACTTTTAAAGTTTTCACATGGGATGCCGATAATTTTATATCTATATTAAGTTTGTTCTCCCCTTTCAGAAAAATACATACTTTTGAATTTTGGATAATTATTTCGTACTAAACGGCTCATGGACACTTAGCCCTGTAAATGCTGTCGACTTGCATGCGGTTTCACCGCAAACAATACAGCACTATACAGTGTTACAAAAAAAAATATATCTATGGTTGGGAATAAACTTTAAAGTTTTCTTATGGAGGTCGATAATTTTATACTCAAATGCTGTAGGTTCTCCCTTCAAAAACACCATACTTTTGAATTTGGATAATTATTTCGTACCTTAAACGGCCTCCATGCGGACACTTAGCCCTCTGTAAATATTTTGTTTGAACTTGTATGTACCACCGCAAACAATACAGCACTATATAGTGTTACAAAAAAAAACATTTCTTGGTTGGGAATAACTTTTAAAGTTTTCATGGAGGTCGATAATTTATATCTAAATTAAAGCAGGTTCTCAAATTTTCAGAAAAACACCATACTTTTGAATTTGGATAATTTATTTTCTGCAAATTTTAAACGGCCTCCATGGACACATGCCTCTGTAAATATCGGTCAACTTGTATGCGGTTTCACCGCAATACAATATACTATACAGTTACAAAAACACATTTCTATGGTTGGGAATAACTTTTTAAAGTTTTCAAGGGAGTATTGATAATTTTTACATCTAAATTGTGCTTAGGTTCTCCCCTTTCACAAAAACACCATACTTTCAACTTGGGATAATTATTTTCTGTACCTAAACGGCCTCCATGGACACACATAGCCCTTTGTAAAACAATGTCAACTGTATGCGGTTTCACCCAAACAATACAGCACTATACAGTGTTACAAAAACATTTCTATGGTTGGAATAACTTTTAAAGTTTTCAAGGAGGCCTATAATTTTATATCTAAATTAAAGCTTAGGTTCTCCCCCTTTCAGAAAACACCCTACTTTTTGAAATTTTGGATAAATTTATTTGCACCTTTAAACGGCTCCATGGACACATAGCTTCTCTGTAAAATACTGTCAATTTGCTTGCGGTTTCACCGCAAAATATTACTGCAATTCATACAGTGTTAAAAAACAAAACATTTCATGATTGGGGAATAACTTTTTAAAGTTTTTAAAGGAGGCCGATACCTATATCTAAATTAAAGCTTAGCTTTTCCCTTTCAGAAAAAACAGGCGTACTTGAATTTGGATAATTATTGCACCTAAACGGCCTCCATGGACACTATCCTCTGTAAAATGTTCGTCAATCTCCATGCGGTTTCACCGCAAACAATACAGCACTATACAGTGTTACAAAAAAAAACATTTGTAGGGTTGGGAATCAACTTTTAAAGTTTTCAAGGAGGTAACGATAATTTTATGTCTAAATTAAAGCGTAGGTTCTCACCTTTCAGAAAAACACCACATGGAATTTTGATAATTATTTCGTACCTTAAATTGCCTCCATGGACACATAGCCCTGTAAAATAATGTCAATTTGCATGTGGTTTCACCGCAAACAATACAGCAGTATACAGTGTTACAAAAAAGCATTTCTATGGTTGGGAATAACTTTTTAAAGTTTTCTGGGAGGCCGACACCTATAACTAAATTCAGTTATAGGTTCTCCCATTTCAGAAAAACCCAATACTTTTGAATTAAAATTATTTTCGTACCAAACGGCCTCTATGTAATACATAAGCCTCTGTAAAATTATTTAAGTCGATCCAGCATGTGTTTCACCGCAAACAATACAGAACCATACAGTGTTACAAAACAAAATATTCTATGGTTAGAATACTTTTAAAGTTTTCAAGGGAGGTCGATAATTTTATATCTGGTAACAGCCAGGTTCCTCACCTTTCAGAAAACACCATACTTTTTTGAATTCTGATAATTATTTCGTACCTTAAACGGCCTCTATGGACACAGGGCCTTTTGTAAAATACCGTCAACTTGCATGTGGTTTCACCTAAACAATACAGCACTATACAGTGTTACAAAAAAACATTCTATGGTTGGGAATAACTTTTAAAGGATTTTCAAGGGAGGTCGATAATTTTATATCTAAATTAAGTTTAGGTTTCTCCCTTTCTAGTACCACTATACTTTCTGAATTTGGATAATTATTTCGTACCTTAAACGGCCTCCATGGACACTTATAGCCCCCAAAATACGCCGTCAACTTGCATGCGGTTTCATCACAAACAATACAGCACTATACAGTGTTACAAAAAAAACCGTCTAGTGTTGAGACAACTTTAAAGTTTTCAAAGGGATGCCAGATAATTTCATATCTAGGCTTAAAGCTTCAAAGCCCCTTCAGAAAACACCATACTTTTTGAATTTGGATAATTATTTTCGTACCTTAAACGGCCTCCATGGACACTCAGCCCTCTGTAAATACGGTCAACTTGCATGCGGTTTCACCGCAAACAATACAGCACTCATACAGTGTTACAAAAAAAACATTTCTATGGTTGGGAATAACTTTAAAGTTTTCAAGGAGGTCGATAATGTTATATCTAAATTAAAGCGTAGGTTCTCCCCTTTCAGAAAACACCATACTTTTGAATTTGGATAATTATTTCGTACCTTAAACGGCCTCCACATGGACACACTTAGCCCTCTGTAAACACATGAATAACTTGCATGCGGTTTCACCCGCAAAACAATACAGCACTATATAGTGTTACAAAAAACATTTCTATGGTTGGGAATAACTTTAAAAGTTTTCATGGCGAGGTCGATAATTTTATATCTAAATTAAAGCGTAGGTTCTCACCCTTTCAGAAAAACACCATACTTTTGAATTTGGATAATTATTTGCGTACCTTAAACGGCCTCCATGGACACATAGCCCTTTGTAAATAATATCGTCATCTCAGTACGTGTTTCACCGCAAACAATACAGCACTATACAGTGTTACAAAACACATTTCTATGGTTGGGAATAACTTTTAAAGTTTTCATGGAGGCCGACAGAGATTTAAACAAAATTTAAAGCTTAGGTTCTCCCCTTTCACAAAAAACACCATACTTTCTGAATTTGGATAATTATTTCTGCACCTTTAACGGCCTCCCAGGACACATAGCCCTTTGTAAAATATCGTCAATCCTTGCATGTTGTTTTACCATAAACAATATACAGCACTATACAGTGTTAAAAAACATTTCATGGTTGGGAATAACTTTTAAAGTTTTCAAGGGAGGCCTATAATTTTATATCTAAAATTAAAGCGTAGGTTCTCCCCTTTTCAGAAAACACCATACTTTTGAATTTTGGATAATTATTTCTGTACCTAAACGGCCTCCATGGACACACACATAGCCCTCTGTAAAATAATATCAATTTGCTTGCGTTTCACTGCAAACATTAATGCACTATACAGGTTTCAAAAAAATTTTTTGGTTGGGGAAAAACTTTTTAAAATTTTTTTGGGGGGCCGAAATTTTTAACTAAATTAAAATTTAGGTTTCCCATTTCAGAAAAAAACCCCAAAACTTTTGAATTTAAAATTTTTTCGTAAAACGGCCCCCATGGAAACCAAACCCCCTGTAAAAATTTTTCGGTCCAACATGGGTTTCCCGCAAACAATACAGAACCTTCGGGGTTACAAAAACATTTCTAGATTGGGTTAAAAAACTTTTAAAGTTTTCAAGGGAGGCTGATAATTTTATATCTAAATTAAAGCTTTAGGGTTCTCCCTTTCAGAAAACAGCATACTTTTTTGAATTTGACAATTATTTCGCACCTTAAACGGCCTCCATGGACACATATCCCCCAGTAAAATACCGTCAACTTCCATGCAGTTTCACCACAACACAACACAGCACTACAGTGTTACAAAAACATTTCTAGGGTTGGGAATAACTTTTAAAGTTTTCATGAGGTCGATAACTTGGTGTTTAAATTAAAGTGTAGGTTCTCCCCTTTCAGAAAAACACCATACTTTTGAATTTGGATAATTATTTCGTACCTTAAACGGCCTACTGGGACACATACAGCCCTGTAAAATACCGGTCAATCCTGCATACGTGGTTTCACCGCCAAAACAATACACAGCAGTATACAGTGTTACAAAAACATTTCTATGGTTGGGAATAACTTTAAAGTTTTCAAGGGAGGCCGATAATTTTATAACTAAATTAAAGCTTTGTAATTTCCCATTTCAGAAAACCCAATACTTTTGAATTTGGAAAATTATTTCGTACCTTTAAACGGCCTCCATGGACACATAGCCTCTGTAAAATACGGTCAACTTAGTATGTGGTTTCACCGCAAAACAATACAGAACTATAAGCAGTGTTACAAAAACATTTCTAGGGGTTTGGGGAATAACTTTAAAAGTTTTCAAGGAGAAATGATACCTTATCTTAAATTAAAGCGTAGATTCTTCCCTTCTGTAAAAACACCATACTTTTTGAATTCTGATTAATTATTGCACCCTTCAAACGGCCTCCATGGACACATAGCCCTCGTAAAATAATACTGTCAACTTGTACGGTTGTTTCACCTCACTGCAAACAATACAGCACTATACAAAGTGTTACAAAACCATTTCTATGGTTGGGAAAACCCTTAAAGATTTTCAAGGGAGGCCGATAATTTTAGCCTAAATTAAAGCTTAGGGTTCTCCCTAGAAAAAAACCCCAATACTTTTTGAATTTGGATACTGTATTTTGCACTTAAACGGCCTTTCCATGGACACTCTTTAGCCCTCTGTAAACATGGTTAACTTGTATGCGGTTTCACCCGCAAAAAACACAGCACTATACAGTGTTAACAAAAACATTTCATGGTTGGGGAATAACTTTTAAAGTTTTTCAAGGAGTAACATAATTTTATCTAAATTAAAAGCGTAGGTTCTCACCCCTTTCAGAAAAAACACCATACTTTGAATTTGGATACTATTTCGTACCTTAAACGGCCCATGGACACATAGTCTTTGTAAATATCGTCAACTTGTATGTGAAGCCACCTGCAAACAATACAGCACTATACAGTGTTACAAAAAATATTTCTATGGTTGGGGAATAACTTTAAAAGTTTTCCAAGGGAGGCTGATAATTTTTATATCTAAATTAAAGCTTTAGGTTCTCCCTTTCAGAAAAACACCATACTTTTGAATTTGGATAATTATTTGTACTTTTAAACGGCCTCCATGGACACATAGCCCTCTGTAAAATTGTCATCCATTTGCGGTTTCACCGTAAACAATACAGCACTATACAGTGTTGGCAAAAAACATTTCTATGGTTGGGAAAATAACTTTTAAAGTTTTCAAGGGTGGCCGATACACTTTAGCCCAAATTAAAAGCTTAGGTTCTCCCTTTCAGAAAAAAACACCATACTTTCGAATTTGGATAATTATTTCTGCACCTAAACGGCCTATTGGACACTTAGCCCTCTGTAAAATACGGTCAACTTGCATGCGGCTCACCGCAAAACAATACAGCACTACATATTATGGTACAAAAAAAATACATTTCTATGGTTGGGAATAACTTTAAAGTTTTCAAGGAGGCCGATAATTTTATAATTAAAATTTAAAGCTTAGGTTTTCCCCTCAGAAAAAACCCCAATACTTTTGAATTTGGCTAATTATTTCGTACCTTAAACGGCCTCCATGGTCAACATAGCCCTCTGTAAATCAATGTCACCTTGCTTGCGCTTTTAAGGCCACCGCAAAACAATACAGCACTATACAGTGTTAAAAAAAACATTTCTATGGTTGGGAATAACTGTTTAAAGTTTTCAAGGGAGGCTGATAATTTTATATCTAAATTGTGCTTAGGTTCTCCCTTTCAGAAAAACACCATACTTTCGAATTTGGATAATTATTTCGTACCTTAAACGGCCTCCATGGACACTCCTTAGCCTCTGTAAAATACGGTTGATCCTGTATGCGGTTTCACCGCAAACAATACAGCACTATACAGTGTTACAAAAAACATTTCTATGGGTTGGGGAATAACTTTTTTAAAAGTTTCAAGGAGGCCGATAATTTTATATCTAAATTAAAGTTTAGAATTTCCTTTCAGAAAACAACACCATACTGAATTCGGATAATTATTTTTGCAATTCAAACGGCCTCCATGGACACTTTAGCCCTCTGTAAAATACGATCATCCTGTATGTGGTTTCACCGCAAACAATACAGCACTATACAGTGTCACAAAAAACATTTCTATGGTTGGGAATAACTTTAAAGTTTTCAAGGAGGTTGATAATTTTATATTCTAAATTAAAGCTAAGTTCTCCCTTCAGAAAAAACCCAATATTTCTTTGAATTTGGATAATTATTTCACCTAAACGGCCTCCATGGGACACATAGCCCTCTGTAAAATACTGTTAATTGCATGCGGTTTCACCGCAAAACAATACAGCACTATACAGTGTTACAAAAAACATTTCTATGATTGGGAATAACTTTTAAAGTTTTCAAGGGAGGCTGATAATTTTATAATTAAATTTAAAATTGCTTTAGGTTCTCCCTTTCAGAAAAACCCAACACTTTTTGAATTTGGATAATTATTTGCACCTTAAACGGCCTCCATGGACACTTAGCCCACTGTAAAATACTGTCAATCCTGTTTGGTGGTTTCACCGCAAACAATACAGCAGCACTATACAGTGTTACAAAAAAACATTTCTATGGTTGGGAATAACCCTTTAAAGCTTTAAAGGAGGTCGATAATTATATTCAAATTGTAAAGGTAGGTTCTCCTTCAGAAAATATACTTTTTGAATTTGGATAATTATTTCTACCTTTTAAAACGGCCCATGGACACTTTAGCCCTCTGTAAAATACGGTCAACTTGCATGTGGTTTCAATTGCAAACAATACAACACCATACAGTGTTCACAAAACATTTCTATGGTTGGGAATAACTTTTAAAGTTTTCAAGGGTGGCTGATAATTTTGTATCTAAATTAAAGCTTAGGTTCTCCCCTTCAGAAAAAACACCATACTTTCCCCGAATTTGGATAATTATTTTCCTGTACCCAAACGGCTCCATGGACACTTTAGCGCCTCTGTAAACATGGTTTGATCCTGTACATGCGGTAGGTTTCACCCAAACAATACAGCACTATACAGTGGTACAAAAAAACATTTATATTGTTGGGAATAACTTTTTAAAGTTTTCAAGGGAGGCTGATAATTTTATAATTAAAAATTTAAAGCTTAGGTTCTCCCTTCAGAAAAACCCCAATACTTTTGAATTTGATAATTATTTGCACCTTAAACGGCCTTTCCATGGACACATAGCCCTCCTTGTAACCAATAATAATTTGCTTGCAAGCCACCGCAAACAATACAGCACTATACAGCAAGCAAAAAAACATTTCTATGGTTTGGGGAATAATTGTTAAAGTTTTCATGAGGCTGATAAAATTTTTTATATCTACCAGCTAAAATTTTGGGTTCTCCCCCTTCAGAAAACACCATACTTTCGAATTTGGATAATTATTTCGCACCTTAAACGGCCTCCATGCGGACATTCTTAGCCCTCTGTAAAATACGGTTAACTTCATGCGGTTTCACCGCAAACAATATAGCACTATACAAGTGTTACAAAAACATTTCTATGGTTGGGAATAACTCAAAGTTTTAAAACAAGGGAGGCCGATAATTTATATCTAAATTAAAAGCTTAGGGTTCTCCCCTTTTCAGAAAACACCATACTTTCGAATTTTCGATAATTATTTTCTGTACCTTAAACGGCCTCCATGGACACTTTGAAATCTCTGTAAACATACGATCAATTCTGCATGCGGCTCACCGCAAACAATACAGCACTATACAGTGTTTACAAAACACATTTCTATGGTTGGGAATAACTTTTAAAGTTTTCAAGGGAGGCTGATAATTATCTAAATTAAAGCTTAAGTTCTCCCCTTTCAGAAAAAAAACCCCAATACTTTTGAATTTGGATAATTATTTTGTACCTTAAAACGGCCTCCCATGGACACATAGCTCTTGTAAATACCGTTTAATCTTGCATGCGGTTTCACCGCAAACAATACAGCACCATACAGTGTTTACAAAAACATTTCTATGATTGGGGAATAACTTTTAAAGTTTTCAATGGAGGCCGATAATTTTTATAATTAAATTGAAGCTAGGGGTTCTCCCCTTTCAGAAAAAAACCCCAAATACTTTTTTGAATTTGGATAATTATTTTGGCACCTTTAAAACGGCCCCCATGGAAACCCCCATTTAGCCCACTGTAAATACTGTCAATTTGCTTTTTGCGGTTTCACCGCAAACAATACAGCACTATACAGTGTTACAAAAAACATTTCTATGGTTGGAAATAACTTTAAAGTTTTCAAGGGAGGTCGATAATCAGACATTCAAATTAAAAAGGTGGTTCTCCTCTTCAGAAAAAACACCATACTTTTTGAATTTGGATAATTATTTTGCACCTAAACGGCCTCCATGGGACATCTTCAGCCCTCTGCAAATTGCTTTGTCAACTTGCATGTGCTCACCCGCAAACAATACAGCACTCATACAGTGTTACAAAAAACATTTCTATGGTTGGGAATAACTTTTTTAAAGTTTTCAAGGGTGGCTGATAATTTTGTATCTAAATTGTGCTTAGGGTTCTCCCCCTTTCAGAAAAACACCATACTTTTCGAATTTGGATAATTATTTCAAAAATTCCTTAAACGGCCTCCATGGACATTACTTAGCCCTCTGTAAATACGGTCAACTTCAGGCGGTTTCACCCGCAAACAATACAGCACTATACAGTGGTACAAAAAAAACATTTCTATGGTTGGGGAATAACTTTTTAAAGTTTTCAAGGAGGCTGATAATTTTATAATTAAATTAAAGCTTAGGTTCTCCCTTCACAGAAAACCCAATACTTTTTGAATTTGGATAATTATTTCGTACCTTAAACGGCCTCCATGGACATAGCCCTCTGTAACCACTGTCAATTTGCTTGGTGCTTTTCACTGCAAACAATACAGCACTATACAGTGTTAAAAGCAAAAATACTTTATGTGGTTGGGGGAATAACTGTTAAAGTTTTCAAGGGAGGCCGATAATTTTATATCTAAATTAAAAGCTTAGGTTCTCCCTTTCAGAAAAACACCATACTTTCGAATTTGGATAACTATTTCCACCTTAAACGGCCTCCCATGGACACTTAGCCCTCTGTAAAAATACGGTCAATCCTTGCATGCGGTTTCACCCGCAAACAATACAGCACTATACAGTGTTACAAAAAAACATTTCATAAATAACTTTAAAGTTTTCAAGGAGGCCGATAATTTTATATCCAAATTAAAGCTTAGGTTCCTCCCTTCAGAAAAAAAACACCACTTTCGAATTCGGATAATTATTTCGTAACCCAACGGCCTCCGCGGACACCCCCTTAGCCCTCTGTAAAATACGGATCAATCTTGCATGCGGTTTCACTGCAACAATACAGCACCATACAGTGTTACAAAAAACATTTCTGGGTTTGGGGAATAACTTTTAAAGTTTTCAAGGAGGCCGATAATTGATATCTAAATTAAAAGCTTTTAGGTCTCTCCCTTTCAGAAAAAACCCAATACTTTGAATTTGACATCAATCTGCACCTTAAACGGCCTCCATGGGACACATAGCACCTGTAAAATACTGTCAATTTGCATGCGGCTCTCACCGCAAACAATACAGCACTATACAAAGTTACAAAAAACATTTCTATGATTGGGAATAACTCTTTAAAGTTTTCAAGGGAGGCCGATAATTTATAAAAAAATTAAAGCATTGGTTCACCCCATTCAGAAAAAAACCCCAATACTTTTTGAATTTGGATAATTATTTCGCACCTTAAATCATTCCATGGATACCCTAGCCCACTGTAATGATACTGTCAATCTGTTTTTGCGGTTTCACCGCAAACAATACAGCACTATACAGTGTTAAAAAAAACATTTTATGGTTTGGGGAATAACTGTTAAAGCTTTCAAGGGAGGCTGATACCTTATATCTAAAATTAAAGCTTAGGTTCTCCCCTTCAGAAAAAAACCCCAATACTTTTTTAATTTGGATACAGTTCGTATTCAATTTTAAACGGCCTATGGGACACCCCAGTTCCCACTGTAAAATACTGTCAACTTGTTTGCGGCTCACCGCAAACAATACAGCACTATACAGTGTTAAAAAAAAAACATTTCTATGGTTGGGAATAATCGGTTAAAAGTTTTCAAGGAGGCCGATAATTTTATATCTAAATTAAAGCTTAGGTTCTTCCCCTTTCAGAAAAACCCCAATACTTTTTGAATTTGGATAATTAGTTCGTACCTTTAAACGGGCCTCCATGGGAACACATAGCCTCTTGTAAAATACTGTTAATCTGTCATGCGGTTTCACCGCAAACAATACAGCACTATACAGTGTTACAAAAAACATTTCTATGGTTGGGAATAACTTCAAAGCTGCTGGGAGGCGATTATTTTATATTCTAAATAAAGCTTAGGTGTCTTCCCCTTTGGAGAAAAACCCAATACTTTTGAATTTGGAATAATTATTTCTGTACCTTTAAAACGGCCTCCATGGACACACATAGTCTCTGTAAAATAATGTCAAATTTGCATGGGTTTCCACCGCAAAGCAATACAGCACTATAACAGTGTTACAAAAAAAACATTTTTTGGGTTGGGAATAACTTTTAAAGTTTTCAAGGAGGCCGATAATTTTATATCTAAATTAAAAGCTTAGGGTTTTCTCCTTCTGAAAAACACCATACTTTCGAATTTGATAATATTTCTGTACCTAAACTGGCTCCATGGACACCCCCTCAGCCCTCTGTAAATACGGTCAACTTGCATACGGTTTCACCGCAAACAATACAGCACTATACAGTGTTATAAAAAACAATTTCTATGGTTGGGAATAACTTTTTAAAAGTTTCATGGAGGCTGATAATTTTATATATCTAAATTAAAGCTTAGAATTCTCCTTTCAGAAAACACCAATTACTTTCGAATTTGGATAATTATTTCGCACCTTAAACAGTCTCCATGGACACCTTTTAGCCCTCTGTAAACATTGTTCCTGTAATGCGGTTTCACCACAAACAATACAGCACTATACAGTGTTACAAAAAAAACATTTCTATGGTTGGGAATAACTTTTTAAAGTTTCATGAGGCTGATACTCTTATATCTAAATTAAAGCTAGGTTGGCTCCCCTTTCAGAAAAAAACACCATACTTTGAATTCCCGGACAATTATTTTGCACCTTAAATGGCCTCCATGGACACTTTGCCCCTCTGTAAAACATGATTTGATCCTGCATGGTTTCACCGCAAACACACAGCACTATACAGTGTTACAAAGTACCACATTTCTATGGTTGGGAAATAACTTTTTAAAGTTTTCATGAGGCCGATAATTTTATAATTAAATTAAAGCTTAGGTTCTCCCCTTCTCAGAAAAAAACCCCCTACTTTTGAATTTGGATAATTATTTTTTACCTTAAACGGCCCCATGGACACATAGCCCTTTTTTAAAACGTCAACCCTTTTTTTGCGGTTTCACCCGCAAAAAATACAGCACCTAAGTGGGTTAAAAAAAAAATTTCTATGGTTGGGAATAACGTTAAAATTTTCAAGGTGATAATTTTATATCAAAATTTGGGTTGGTTCTCCCCCTTTAGAAAAAAAACCATACCTTTTGAATTTGGGTAATAACCCCGACCTTAAAGGCCTCCATGGGCACTTAGCCCCCTGTAAAAAACGGTCAATTTGCATGCGGTTTCACCGCAAACAAAAAGCACTATACAGTGTTAAAAAATTTCTATGGTTAAAAAACTTTTGGGGTTTTTAAGGGGGGCCGATAATTTTGTATCTAAATTAAAGCCTTTGGGTTTTCCCTTTTTAGAAAAAAACCATACTTTTGAATTTGGGTAATTATTTCGTACCCAAAACCCCCCATGGACACATACCCCTTTTTAAATATCGTCAACCTTTCATGGGTTCTCACCCGCAAAAAATACAGCACTTTCAGTGTTACAAAAACATTTCATGGGTTGGGGAAAAACTTTAAAATTTTCAAGGGGGTCGATAATTTTTATTTTCTAAATTAAAAAGGAAGGCCCCCTTTTAGAAAACACCATACTTTTGAATTTGGGTAATTATTTTTGTACCTTAAACGGCCTTATGGACACTTAGCCCTCTGTAAAAAACGGTTTCCTTTTCGGTTTCACCCAAACAATACAGCACTATACAGGGTTTCAAAAACATTTTGGTTGGGGAAAAACTTTAAAGTTTTCAAGGAGGTCGATAATTTTATATCTTTAAAAAGGGGGTTCTTACCCTTTTAGAAAAAAACCATACTTTTAATTTTATAATTATTTTTGTACCCAAACCCTTTTATGGACAAAGTCTTTGTAAAATATCGTTTCCCCATGCGGTTTCACCGCAAAAAATACAGCACTATACAGGGTTTCAAAAAAAAAATTTATGGTTGGGAATAACTGTTGAAAATTTTTAAAATTTATAATTTTTTTATCTAAATTAAAATTTAGTTCTTCAGAAAAACACCATTTTTTCGAATTTGGATAATTTTTTTACCCAAAAGGGCCCCATGGAACCCTTGCCCCCTTTAAAAGATCAATTTGCATGGGTTTCACCGCAAACAAAAAAGCACCATACAGGTTTACAAAAAAAAACATTTCTTTGGTTGGGAATAACTTTAAAGTTTTCAAGGGGGGCCGATAATTTATATCTAAATTAAAACTTGGGGTTTTCCCCTTTTTAGAAAACACCATACTTTTAATTTTAAATTTTTTCGTACCTTTAAAAGGCCTCCCCTGGACCTTAGCCTTTTGTAAAAAAGATCAACTTGCATGGGGTTTTACCGCAAAAAATACAGCACTATAAAAAAAAAAAAAAACATTTCTATGGTTGGGAATAACTTTTTAAAATAAGGACCCGATAATTTTATATCTAAATTGTTTTGGCCCCCTTTTAGAAAACCCAATACTTTTGAATTTGGGAAAATTTTTTGACCTTAAACGGCCTATTTGGGCAAATAGCCCTGTTACCGTTTAATTGCATGGGTTTCACCGCAAAAAAATACAGCACTATACAGTGTTACAAAAAAAATTTTTTGGTTGGGGAAAAACTTTAAAGTTTTCGGAGGTCGATAATTTTATTCCAAATTAAAGGAGGTTCACCTTTTTAGAAAAAAATACTTTTTAATTTGGATAATTATTTTGAATTTTTAAAAGGCCTCCATGGACACATAGTTTCCTTTTTTAAAATATCGTCAATTTCATGGGGGTTTTACCGCAAAAAATACAGCACTATACAGTGTTACAAAAAAACATTTCAAGGGGGAAAAACGAAAGTTTTCAAGGGAGGGGATAATTTTATAACTAAATTAAAGCTTAGGTTCTCCTTTCAGAAAACACCTTTGAATTTGATAATTATTTTTGTACCCAAAAAGGCCCTCGGACACTTTCAGCCCTCTGTAAAAAACGGTCAACTTGCAGGGTTTCAACCCCAAACAATACAGCACTATACAGTGTTACAAAAAATACATTTCATGGTTGGGAATAACTTTAAAGTTTTTAAGGGGGGTTTATAATTTTATATCTAAATTAAAGCTTAGGTTCTCCCTTTCAGAAAAAAAAAGCACATACAGTGTTACAAAACATTTCATGGTTGGGAATAACTTTTAAAGTTTTCAAGGGGGGTCGATAATTGTATATCTAAATTAAAGCGTAGGTTCTCCCTTTTAGAAAAACACCATACTTTTAATTTGGATAATTATTTCACCTTTAAAAGGCCTCCATGGACACTTAGCCCTCTGTAAATACGTAACTTGTATGCGGTTTCACCCGCAAAAAATACAGCACTATACAGTGTTAAAAAAAACATTTCTATGGTTGGGAATAACTTTTAAAGTTTTCATGAGGTCGATAATTTTATATTTAATTAAAGCGTAGGTTCTCACCTTCAGAAAAACACCCTACTTTTGAATTTGGGTAATTATTTTTGTACCTTAAACGGCCTATGGACACATAGCCTTGTAAAATACCCTCAACTTGCATGCGGTTTCACCGCAAAAATACAGCACTATACAGTGTTACAAAAAAACATTTCTATGGTTGGAATAACTTTAAAGTTTTCAAGGGAGGTCGATAATTGTATTCTAAATTAAAGCGAGGTTCTCCCTTTCAGAAAACACCATACTTTTGAATTTGGATAATTATTTCGTACCTTAAACGGCCTCCATGGACACTAGCCCTCTTAAATACGGGCAATTTGCATGCGGTTTCACCGCAAACAATACAGCACTATCAGTGTTACAAAAAACATTTCTATGGTTGGGAATAACTTTTAAAGTTTTCAAGGGAGGTCGATAATTTTATATCAAATTAAAGCAGGTTCTCCCTTCAGAAAACCCATACTTTTGAATTTGGGTAATTATTTCTGCACCTTAAACGCTCCATGGACACATAGCCCTCTGTAAAATACCCTCAATCCTTGCATGCGGTTTCACCGCAAAAATACAGCACTATACAGTGTTACAAAAAACATTTATGGTTGGAATAACTTTAAAGTTTTCAAGGAGGCCGATAATTGTATATCTAAATTAAAACGCAGGTTCTCCCCTTCAGAAAAACCAATTTTGAATTTGGATAAATATTTCGTACCTTAAAAAGCCACCAAGGACACAAACCCCACTGTAAAAAACCCTCAAATTGCGCGGTTTCACCGCAAAAAATACAACACTATCAGTGTTACAAAAAAAAAAATTTTTATGGTTGGGTCTTTTAAAGTTTTCAAGGAAGTCGATAATTTTTAATCTAAAATTAAACGAGGTTCTCCCCCTTTTAAAAAACCCCTACTTTTTAATTTGGATAATTTTTCGTCCTTTAAAAGGGCCCCCCATGGACACATGCCCCCTTAAATATCCTTGCATGCGGTTTCACCGCAAAAATACAACATATACAGTGTTACAAAAAAAAATTTTTAGGTTGGGAAAACTTTAAAGTTTTTAAAGGCCCATAATTTATATCTAAATTAAACAAAGGGTTTTCCCTTTTAACAATACTTTAATTTGGGTAAATTTTTTGCCCCAAACCCTCCATGGCCATAGCCCTCAAAATGCCCTTTCATGGTTTCACCACCAATAAGCACTTTTCAGGTTTCAAAACATTTCTATGGTTGGGAATAACTTTTAAAGTTTTCGGGGGGCCGATAATTTTTATCTAAATTAAAAGCAGGGTTTTCCCCCAGAAAAACCCCAAAACTTTTGAATTTGGTTAATTTTTTCGTACCTTAAAAGGCCCCCATGGACACAACCCCCTGTAAAATACGTTCAACTTTATGCGGTTTTACCGCAAACAATACAACATAAGTGTTACAAAAAAAAATTTCTAGGTTGGAATAACTTTTAAAGTTTTTAAAAAGGTCGATAATTTTATCTAAATTAAAGCGTGGTTCTCCCCCCTTTAGAAAAACACCATACTTTTTAATTTGGGTAATTTTTCTACCAAACGCCCCCATACAAGCCCTCTGTAAAATACCGTCAAATTTGCGGTTTCACCGCAAATAATACAACCTATACAGTGTTACAAAGAAAAAATTTTTATGGTTGGGAATAACTTTTAAAGTTTTCAAGGATGCCGATAATTTTATATCTAAATTAAAGCTGAGGTTCTCCCCTTTCAGAAAAACACCATACTTTTGAATTTGGATAATTATTTCGTACCTTAAACGGCCTCCATGGACACATAGCACTCTGTAAAATACCGTCAACTTGCATGCGGTTTCACCGCAAACAATACAGCACTATACAGTGTTACAAAAAACATTTCTATGGTTGGGAATAACTTTTAAAGTTTTCAAGGGAGGTCGATAATTTTATATCTAAATTAAAGCGTGGTTCCCTTTCAGAAAAACACCATACTTTTGAATTTGGATAATTATTTCTACCTAAACGGCCTCCATGGAACATAGCCCTCTGTAAAATACCGTCAACTTGCATGCGGTTTCACCGCAAACAATCAGCACTATACAGTGTTACAAAAAAACATTTCTATGGTTGGGAATAACTTTAAAGTTTTCAAGGAGGCCCATAATTTTATATCTAAATTAAAGCGTGGGGTTTTCTCTTTCAGAAAACACCTACTTTTTAATTTCGATAATTAATTTTTACCTTAAACGGGCCCCCATGGACCATAGCCCTTTTAAAAAACCGTCAACTTGCATGCTGTTTCACCGCAAACAATCAGCCTATACAGTGTTACAAAAAAAACATTTCTTGGTTGGGTATAACTTTTCAAGTTTTTAAGGTATGCCGATAATTTTATTTCTTAATTAAAGCGTATGTTCTCCCCTTTCAGATAAACTACATACTTTTGAATTTGGATAATTATTTCAAATTTTTAAAAGGGCCCCCATGGAAAATAGCCCTCCCGTAAAATGTCAACATGCGTTTCACCGCAAACAATGACTATCAGTGTT